>PVKH010038283.1:0-11345 GCA_004027955.1 Chaetophractus vellerosus | reverse complement strand
GAATGCTTAACCATGGGCCATCAAGTTACCATGAGACCTGAGTTGCCTATCATGAGTTGGGTATTGTCTGACCCACCAAACCATAAACTTGGGAGTGCACAGCAGCACTCCATAATAAAGTGGAAGTGGTATATATGAGATAGGGCTCGAGAAGTTCCTTAAGGCACAAGTAAGTTACATGAGGAAGTAGCCCAAATGCCCATGGTCACCATCCCTGCCATGTTACCTTCTCTTTCCCAGCCCACAGCTTTGGCCTCTTGGGGAGTCCCTTACAATCAGTTGACTGAGGATGAGAAAACTCGGGCCTGGTTTACAGAAGGTTCTGCACAAAATGCAGGTACCACTCGAAAGTTGACAGCTGTTGCACTGCAGCACTTTTCTGGGACATCCTTGAAGGATAGCAGTTTGAGCAAATCCCCCCAGTGGGCAGAACTTAGAGCAATGCACCTATTTGTTCATTTTGCTTGGAAGAAGAAATGGCCAGAGGTGCGTTTGTACACTGATTCGTGGGCTGTTGCCAATGGTTTGGCTGGATGGTCAGGGACTTGGAAGGAGCATGATTGGAAAATTGGTGACAAGGAGGTCTGGGGAAAAGGTATGTGGATAGACCTTTCTGAGTGGGCAAAAACATGAACATATTTGTGTTCGATGTGAATGCCCACCAGAGGGTGACTTCAGCAGAAGAAGAGTTTAAAAACCAAGTGGATAAGACCATCCTTTCTGTGGCTAATGCTCAGCTTCTTTCCCCAGCCACTCCTGTCATTGCCCAATGGGTTCATGAACAAAGTGGCCATGGAGGTAGGGTTGTAGGTTATGCATGGGCTCAGCAACATTGAGTTCCCCTCATCAAGGCTGAGTTGGCTACAGCCACTGCTGATTGTCCAATCTGCAAGCACCAGAGACCCACACTCAGCCCCCGTTATGATACCATTCTTTGAGGTGACCAGCGTGCTGTCTGGTATCAGGTTGACTACATTGGGCCACTTCCACCATGGTAGGGGCAGTGATTTGTTTTAACTGGAATAGACACAAACTCTGGCTTTGGGTTTGCATTTCTGGCAAACAGTGCTTCTTCCAAAACTACCATCTGTGGACTTACCAAATGTCCTATCTACCACCTTGGCATTCCACACAGCATTGCTTCTGATCAAGGAACCCGTTTCAAAGCAAATGATGTGCGGGAATGGGCACATACCCAAGGAATTCACTGGTCTTACCATGTTCCCCTGAAGCAGCTGGATTAATAGAACGGTGGAATGGCCTTTTGAAGACTCAATTACAGTGCCAACTAGGTGGCAATACCTTGCAGGGCTGGGGCAATGTTCTCCAGGAGACTGTGTAGGCTCTAAATCAGCACCCTCTCTATGGTGCTGTTTCTCCCATAACCAGGATTCAGGGGCCAGGAATCAAGGGGTGGAAATTGGAGTGGCACCACTCACTATTAACCCTAGTGACCCACTAGGAAAATTTTTCTTCCTGTCCCTGCCACCTTAAACTCTGCTGGTCTATAGATTTTAGTCCCAAAAGGAGGAGTGCTGCCACCAGGGAACACAACAATGATTCCATTGAACTGGAAGTTTAGATTGCCACTTGGCCACTTTGAGCTCCTTTTGCCTGTGACTCAACAGGAAAGAATGGAATTACTCTGCTGGCTGGGGTGATTGATCCTGACTATCAAGGGGAAATAGGACTACATCTATATAATGGGGTAAAGAAGAGTTTGCCTGGAATGCAGGAGATCCTCTAGGGCCTCTCCTAGTACTGCCATGCCTTGTGATTAAAGTCAATGGAAAATTGCAACAAACCAAGTCAAGCAGGACTAACAATGGCCCAGAATCTTCGAGAATGAAAGTTTGGGTCACTCCACCAAGCAAAGAACCATGGCAAACTGAAGTGCTTGCTGAAGGTAACAGGAACATGGAATGGGTAGTGGAAGAAAGTAGTGATAAATATGACCTTCAACCACATGACCAGTTATAGAAATGAGGACTGTAATAGTCATGAACCCTTCTTCCTTGTTTCGTTATGAGTATGACTGTATATGTACACAAAATGAGTTTCTTGTTTTCTTCCCCAACCTTTTCCCCTATCATATGAAAAGTTGTATTAATTTCATGTCATAATATTTAAGGATGTCAACTTTAAGAGTGAATATTGCCCAAGTACTTGCACCCTATTCTGTGGGGAATGAATGCGGTTCTGGTTGTAGGCAGGGGAGTTAAACATTGTTAGGCAGAAATATAAATGTATGCTTGTCTGTTATTGTCTTTACTTGGAGACTAAGTATGGTTTTGGGGAATATGTATGGTTCCTGAGTTGAGAAGGGGTGGACTGTGATGCTTAGGCTAATGTGTCAACTCAGCCAGGTAATTGTGTGCAGATATTAGGTCCAGCAAGCACTGGGCTAATTGTAATACAAGAGCATTTATGAATTTCAATCACAGTGAGTTTACTGCATGGATGGCTGATTACATCTGCATCAATCAGGGAAGTTGAATCAAGAATGGATGACGCTTTTATCCAATCAGTTGTCTGCCTTAAAAGGGGAAGTGATTTCAACATTCAGAGAGAATTTCCCAGCTCATCTTTGGACAGCCAACTTCTCCCAGAAACTCATCAAGGACCTTTCATCGGTCTTTCATGGGAGCCCCTGGCTTGCAGCCTGCCTGTGGAACCTGTACTTGTGCATCCCCACAGTCATGTGAGAGACTATTATAAAATCTTATATTATTGACAGATATCTCCTGTTGATTCTGTTTCCCAAGAGAACCCTGACTAATACAGGCTTTCAGAGTTAACTCCTCAAATTCATCAAATGACCAGATACCTTCAAAAACTAATGAGCTAAGATAGTTATATTAATATTGGACAAAATAGACTTTAAGTCAAAAGCTGTTATAAGAGAAGAATAAAGACACTATTTCTAAATGAAAGGGTCAATTCACAAAGAAGAAATAAAAATCATAAATATTTAAGCACCTAACCACAGTACCCCAAAATACATGAGTCAAACACTGTCAAAACTGAAGGGAGAAACAAACATCTACAATAATAGTTGGAGACTTCAATAGATAGAATATCATGACAGAAGATCAATACAGAAACTGAGAACTTGAATAATGTGATAAAAGACATATATGGAGTATTGCACCCCAAAAGCGCAGGATATACATTCTTCTCAAGTGCATATGGACCATTCTCTAGGATAAACCACATGTTGGGTCACAAAACAAGGTTAATAAATTTTAAAAGAGTGAAATTATACAAAGCATCTTCTCTGACTATAATGGAATGAAGCTGCAAATCAACAACAGGAAGAGAACTGGAAATTCCACAAATATGTGAATTTAAATAACATGCTTTTAAACAATCAGTTGGTCAAAGGAGAAAATTAGAAGGAAAATTCGTAAATATCTTCAGACAAAAAAAAATGAGGACACAACATATTGAAAACTCATGCGGGGCAATGAAGGAGGTACTGAGAGAGAAATTTATAGACATGAAGACTTACATTAAAAAAGGAGAAAGAGCTAAAATATAAGACATTGCTGCACATGTGGAGGAAATGGAAAAAGAACAGCAAACTAAGCCCAAAACAAGCAAAGGGAAAGAAATAACAAAGATTAGAACAAAAACATATTAAATTGAAAATTAAAAAAAAATAGAAAGCATTAACAAAAGCAAAAGTTTATTCTTGGAAATGATTAATGAAATTGACAAGACCTTAGCTAGATTGAAAATGAAGAGAGGAGAGAAATGCAAATAAAATCAGAACTGAGAGGGGAGACATTACTACTGACCCCAGAGAAATAAAAGTGTCATAATAGAATACTATGACAACTGTACACCAACAAATTAGACAACCTAGATGAAATTAAAAAAAATTCCTAGAAAGGCATGAACACCCTACACTAATTCTAGAAGAAATAGAGGATCTCAACAAACCAATCACACATGAAGAGATTGAATCAGTCATCAAAAACCTCTCAACAAAGAAAAGCGCAGGACTAGATGTCTTCACAGGGGAATTTTCCAAACATTCCAAGAAAATTTAATACAAAACCTACTCAAACTCTTCCAAAAAATTGAACAGGAGAGAACACTGCTTAACTCATTCTGAGTATCACCCTAATATCAAAGCCAGACAAAGTTACTAGAAGAAAATTACAGACCAATTTCTCTTATGAATATAGATGTAAAAATCCTTAACAAGTTACTTGCAAGAACTGGTGAGAAAGAATTTTTAAAATTGTTTTTCATTTGAGCCATTTTACAATTTTGTTGTTTTGTTTTTAAAATTAAATGATTTCAGCATTAAAAAATAACTGAGGCAACATTTGAAAAATTAATCAAGTACTTTAATACTCTGATATGATTGACAATGCCTTTAAGAGGGCAAATATATACAGTATTGAATATTATAATCTTTTCACTCTAAATTTGTTTCTGAATGTAAAGTAAAAAACAGTTGATAATGAGCACCAAGAAATTTTTTAAACCCCTTGACTTTGGCTGACTATATACAAATTCAGTTTTAAAAAAAAATATGGTGATGATGGTGTGGAAACAAGATTATCTATTATCTGGTTTTAAATTCACTATTTTGACACCTATCATCACTTTATTTCTAGACTTCACAAGTGACTATACTATTATAGCTGTAATATTAGCAATAATATTCAATTAGCACTCACACTGTGATCCTAAATTATACTTCACTAACACCTAACTCTACCTTCTGCTCTCTTGCTAAATGGTTGCTAATGTAATAGCTAACATCTTTTTCTTTGCATTTAATACTCCCAAATTGAAATAAAATTCACATCTATAAAAAAACATGGAATATGTTTTAGAGAATCATAGTATGAAAGGCAAATTAATCTGTCAGCTAACAAGAATTTATTGATCATCAACATTTGAATGGGATTATATGAGGCAGGTCAGTGAAAAATGAAAGAAGCATAAAAGAATTTTATGTACTCAAGAACTCCACAAGCAAGTAAGATAGACATGATAAATACATATTAAAACATTGAGGAATGGAAAAGTGAGAAAATAAGATTTGTGTAAATATTGCATATGTGTTTCCCTATTGAAATTTTATAATTTTATATTTTACCTTTAGATCTTTTATGCAATTTGAATTAATTTTTATAAAAGATGTGAAGTATATATAGGTTTTTTAAAAATTTGCATGTATAATTGCTTTAGTACCCTTTGTTTAAAAGATTTTTCTTCTTTGAATTGTCTTTGCAACTTTGTAAAATATCAGTTGACTGTAGAATTGTAGATGTTTCTGAACCCTACCCTGTTTCCTTGATCTGTGTGTATATCCCATTCTTTCACCAATAACAGAGTCTTATTATCATAGCTTTTAAAAATATCTTGATATGGCATAGTATGAGTCTTCCAACTTCATCCTTCTTTTCAAAATCATTTTAATTTTTCTAGTTTGCCTTTCCTTTTAGTTATTTTTTCTTGTCTTATTTCACTGGCTAGGACTTCCAGGATGATTTTGAATAAGAATGGTGATTGAAGATATCCTTGTCCTGTTACCAAACTTAGAAGCAAAGTATTCAGTCATTTATCATTAAGTATAATATCAGTTGTAGGTTTGTGTAGATAAAATTTGTTAATTTTCCTTCCATACATCATGATTTTTCTTTTTTTGTATGTTAATTTGGCAAATTACATGAGTTTCAAATGTTGAACCAGGTTTGCATTCTTGGTATAAGCCATAGATGGTTGTAATGTATGGTTTTAATATATTATCTTTTTGTAGGGCTCCTGTAACAATTTACCTCAAACTGGATGGCTTAAAATAATAATTTATTCTCTCAATTCTGGGAAAAAGAAGTCTGAAATCAAGGTGTTGGTGGGGCCATACTCCCTGTAAAGGATTTAGGGGAGAGTAATTCCTCATTTCTTCCAGCTTTTGGTGGCTCCAGATGTTTCTTGGCTTATAAAGGCGTAACTCCAATATCTGCCTTCTTCTTTTTTTTGTGGCAAAAGATATGGCAAATCCTTATCATGTCTGTCTGTAATCACTGTCTACCTCTCTCTGATAAGGGTTCTGTGACTGCATCTTGGACTTACTCTGAAAAACTCCTCCTCTCAAGATCCTTAACTTAGTCACATCTTTTGCCATATAATTTAATATTTATGAATTCTGGTATACAGATATTTTAGGAGGCCACCTTCTGAAACAATTCACTAATATTTTGTTGTGGATTTTGTTTACTTTGCCTATATTCATGAAGAATAATGGTTTGTAGTTTTCATTACTTGTTATGGCTTTGTCTAGTTTGGGAATTAGGTTATTGTAATAACCTAATTAGCATAACATGTCAAGAGGTGGCATCTCCTCTTCTATTTGCAGGAAGAGATTTGGTAGAATTGGAATTATTTCGTCCTGACATGTTTTATCTTTGAAGCAATCTGGGACTGTAGTTTTCTTTGTTGGAAGATTTTAAACTATGAATTCAATTTATTTAATAGATAAAGCATTATTCATGTTATTTCTTCTTAAGTATACTTTGATAATTTGTACCTTTCAAGGAAATGTTCCATTTCTTCAACATTGTTGATTTTTGGGATATAGTGTTTTTCATAGTATTGCCCTTTGATCTTTTTGAACATGTGTAAAGACTTTAGTGATGTCCCTGCTTTCATTCTTGGAATTGTTAAATCTCATTTTCTCTATTTTTTTTTTCTTGGTCAATCTGTTGGGAGGTTTATTAATTTTACGGATGTTTTTGGAGAAACAAGTTTGGGTGGATTGATTTTCTCTGATATTTTTATACTTTGAATTTCATTGATTTCTATTCTTATATTACCCAATTTCTTAGGCTTGTTTTGTTTGATTTACTCTTCTTTTGTTTGTTTCTCTCTCAATGTCAAAGGTTAGATTATTGCGTTCAGGTCTTTTTTGTTTCCTTTCCTAATCTAAGCATTACTTTTGCTGAATCCCACAAATTTTGATATGTTCTTTTTCAAAATTTCCCTGGAGATTTCCTCTCTGGCCTATGGTTTATTTAGAAGAGTATTGCATGATTTCCAAATATTTGTACATTTTCCAAATACCTTTCTGTTAATACTTTCTAACTGAATTCTGTTACAATCCAAGAACCTATCGAGTACAAGTTATATTCTTTTAAATTGGTTAAGTTTTGTTCTTTAGCCCAGAACATGGTCGATTTTGTTGAATGTTCAAGTGCACTTGAAAACAATGCAGTCTACGGCCATACCACCCTGAACATGCCCGATCTTGTCTGAAAACAATTTATATTATACTTTCATTGGGTTGAATGTTCCATAAATGTTGATTAGGTGAAGTTGGCTGACAGTGTTGTTAAAGTTTCTCTATACTTATTGATTCTATATTTGATTTATCAATTACTGGGAGAATTGTGATGTCTCCAAATATAATTGTCTATAGTTGTGAATTTGTTCCCCTTTTCTGTTTTGCTTCCTGTATTTTGAAGCTCTGTTAGCTGCAAGCATGTTTAGGTCTGCTATGCCTTCTTGGATAAGTTATATCTTTATTATTATGAAATGTCCCTATGTCTGCTATGCCTTCTTGGATAAGTTATATCTTTATTATTATGAAATGTCCCTATGTATCCCCAGTAATATTCTTTGATCTGAAGTCTGCTTTCTCTGCTTTTAATATAATTTATACAGCTTAACTTTTGATTATTTTTAATGTTATGTATCTTTTCTTACATCATACTTTGAATTATAGTTTTAAATTATTATTTTCAATATTGCTATTCTGTTATATTTTATTTCTTTTCACAGAAATGTAAATATTGTGTGTGTAGGATTCTTTTTGCATTTCTCCTGTACTTATCATGTCTTCTTCAATCCATTTTCATCATTTTATTATTGTACTTGGTGTAAAAAAAACTTCACAATATTAACTTTAATAAAACTTCATTGTTATACAGTTTACATTTAAACCACACTCATTTTAAGTGTAGAGTTTGTGTTGAAAAATATATACCTTCATTTATCCACAGCCACAGAGAAGAGATTAAAAATTTCTATCACCTAAAATGTTCCCTTCTGTCAATTTACAGTCAATAACCCAACTTCTATCCCTGAACTCATGCAAACAAGTCGTGCTTCCTGACACAATAGATTAGATTTGTTTGCCGTAGAATTTTGTGTAAGTGAAATCATCTCTCATGCTTTCTTTTGTGTTTGGCCCTTTTTATTATTTATTTATTTATATATTTTTTTGGTTACATATTCCCCCCCCCCGCCCCCCCGCTTGCTTTTGCTGTGTTCATTTCTCTGCACTCTTTCTGTGTCCGCTCTGTCTCCCCCTGCTGCGGCGACACACCAAGTCAGGTCACCTCGCAGGCAGCTCTGCTCCATTCGCCGGTGGGTCTACTTCCGTTCATGGGCGGCTCCACTTCTGTTCATGGGTGGATCTGCTCCGTTTGTGGGTGACTTGCCCTGCCCATGCTGGCTTTGCCTTGCCCGTGGTGGCTTTTTTTTGCCCTGCCTACGACGGCAAGGTGGTCTGCCCACTTTTTGGAGAGGTCCCTGGGAACCGAACCCAAGGCCTCCCATGTGGTGAACCGGCGCCCTATCCACTGGGCTACAACCAGCCCCCAGCCCTTTTTATTAAGCATAATGGTTTTCAGATTCATCTATATTGTTGTACAGATCAATAGTCCATCCTTACATTATTGTAATGGGTTGAGTTGTGGCTCCCAAAAAAGAGATGTTCAGGTCCTAGGCCCTGGACTCATGAATATAACTTTATTTTGAATTAGGCTCATTGCAAATGGAATTAGTTAAGTTAAAATAAAGTCATACTGGAGTAGGGTGGAACCCTAATCCAATATTGCTATTGTGTTAAAATAATAGTGAATTTCGTCATAGACAGACAGGCACAAGGAATAACATCTTGTGATGACTGACACAGAGATTAAAGGGCTGCCAACCAAAGAATGCCAATGAGTAGTGGCCACTTCCAGAAGTCATTAGAGAGGTGTGGGTCATATTCTTCCCTACAGACTCAGAAAGAGCATGGTCTCACTAACACCTTGAGTTTAGAATCTGGAGAATGTCTCCAGGACTGTGAAATGGTAAAGTTCTGTTGTTTTAAGCGACCCAGCTTGTGCTAGTTGGTTACAGCAGTCCTAGGACACTAAGACAACTAGGTACTTTTAATTACATTAATATTCAACAATTTCTTTGTACATTCACTTTTTGATGACCGTTTGGGTTATTCCCAGTTTTTGGCTTTGTAGAATATAAGAGCTATGAACATTCATTCACAATTACTTGTGTGACAAAGGCTTTAGGTTCTCTTGGTTAAATAATTAGAAGAGAATGGTTAATCATAAGTGTATATAAATACATAAGAAACTGCCAGCGTTATTTCTGAACTACTTGTACCATTTTACATTTCCATCAACAATATATGGGAGTCCCAATTGCTCCACATCTTCACCAACACATGCTGTTGGAAGTTCGTGTGTACGATTTTCTTGATTAGAAGAGTTGTGGGTTTACAGAACAATCATGCATAAAATACAGGATTCCCATATACCACCCCACCACTAACACCTTGCATTGGTGTGGAACTATTGTTACAATTGATGTAACACATTTTATCATTGAACTATTAATTAAAGTCTATGTTTTAACTTAAGTTTCACTGTGTAGCGTAGTTCCAAGGATTTAAAAATATATATTCTTTTACCATATATACAATCTAACATTTATCCTTTTGCTCATATTCACATATGTATTTCAGGGCTGTAAATTGTACTCACAATTTTGTGCTACCATTACCACCATCCATTACCAAAACAATTCCATCATTCCAATAGGAATTTAACTTCCATTTCCTATCCCCTATTCTAGATTCTGAATCTATGAGTTTGCATATTAAAATTGTTTCATATCAGTGAGATCATAAAATATTTGTTTGTCTTCAAGGTTCATCTGTGTCGTCACATGAACCAGAACTTCATTCCTTTTCAATACTGAATATTATTCCATTATATGTATCTACCACATTTATTTATCCACTCATCAACTGATGGGCAATTGGGTTGCTTCCATCATTTGGCAATTATGAATAATACTTCTATGAACATTGGTGTGCGATATCTGAGTCCCAGCTTTTAATTCTTTTGGGTATATACTCAGTAGTGGGATTGCAACGTCACATGGTAGTTGTATGTTTAGATTTATGAGGAGCTGTCAAACTGTCTTCCACAGCGGCTGCACCATTTTCTGTTGTTACCAACAATGAATGAGTGTCTCTATGAATCAGTTCCTTTCCAAAACTTATTTTCCACTTTTAATTAATAGCCATGCTAATGGGTGTGAAATGGTATCTCATGTGGTTTTGATTTGCATTTCCTGATGGCTGAAAACGTTGAACATCTTTTCATGTGCTTTCTGGCCATTTTTATATCTTCTTTGGAGAGATATCTGCTCAAGACTTTTGCCCTTTTTAAAATTAGTTTGTTTGTCTTTTTGTTGTTAATTTAAAGGATTTCTTTATGTATTCTGGATATTAATCCTTTATTGGGTATTTGGCTTCCAAACATTTTCTCCCATTGTATAGGTTGTCTTTTTACTTTCACGATAAAATCTTTTAAGGAACAAAAGTGTTTGTTTTGTTTTGTTTTGTTTTTATTTTGAGAAGGTCCCATTTATCTATTTTGTGCTTTGGTTGGAAAGTCTAAGAAACCATTGGCAAGTGCAAGATCCTGAAGATGCTTCCCTATGTTTTCTCCTAGGAGCTTGATAAGTCTAGCTCTTATATTAAGGACTTTGATATATTTTGAGTTGATTTTTCTGTACTATATGAAGTAGGGTGTGAGGTTAGGGTCTTCCTTCTTTTTTTGCAAAGGGAGATCCAGTTTACTCAGCACCATCCAATTGAGTGATCTTTGCTACCTTGTCAAAAATCAATTGGCCATAAATGTGAGGGTTGATTTCTGAGCTCTTAATTCTATTCCATTGGTGTATATGTCTGTCCGTGTGCCAGTACCATGCTGCTTTGATTTCTGTGTCTTTGTACTAAGTTTTAATGTAGTATTAGAAAAACCCAGTATAGCTTAAATATTGAGGCATTGCACTGAACCTTTGTAACTGAGGGTTAAGAATTATATAGATGTCTTTACATTATTAAAAGATAGCAAAATGTTAATATCTGAAATTGCTGAAACTGCTTGACCTGCTATTATGATGCTCATTCTAAACAGGTCTTAACCCTCTTTATGGTTATGTAAAACTTAGCCTCTCCCTTGTGTATAACTCTTCCACCCTCCTGTTTGACATCCATATGGAACACCTTGTGACCGAACTCT
>PVKH010038282.1:0-11345 GCA_004027955.1 Chaetophractus vellerosus | reverse complement strand
ATACAGTGTTAATTTTTATTGGGATTGTATTAAATCTGTAGATTAGTTTCTGTAGGATAGACATCTTGATGATATTTAGTCTTCCTATCCATGAACCTAGGTTGTTCTTCCATTAATTTAAGTCTTCTTTGATTTCCTTCAACAATGTTGTGTAGTTTTCTGCTTAAAAGTCCTTTATGTCTTTAGTTAATTTTATTCCTGGGTATTTGATTCTTTTTGTTAGCATTGTAAATGGTAGTTTTTCCTTGATTTCCTCCTCAGATTGTTCATTTTTGTTGTACATAAATGCTACTGATTTTTCAGCATTGATCTTATAGCCTACAATGTCACTGAACTCCTTTAAAACTTTTAGTAGCTTTGTTGTAGATTTCTCGTGGCTTTCTAAGTATAGGATCATGTCGATTGCAAATAATGAAATTTTTATTCTTCCTTTCCAATTTGGATGCATTTTATATCTTTTTCTTGCCTCAGGGCTTGAGCAAGTACTTCTAGGACAATGTTAAATAATAGTGGTGATAGTGTGCATCCTTGTCTTGTTCTTGATCTCAGAGGGAAGTTTCTTAGGATTTCCCCATTGAAGATGATGTTAGCTTTGTTTTTTTCATATATAGTTGTTATCATGTTCAGAAATTTTCCTTCTATTCCTATCTTTTGCAGAGTTTTTATCATGAAAGTGTGCTGTATTTTGTCAAATGCTTTTTCTGCATCTATAGAGATGACCATGTGATTTTTTTCTTTCAATCTTTTTATATGGTGTATTACATTGATTAATTTTCTTATGTTGAACCATCGTTGCATACCTGGGATAAAACCATGGAATATAATGCTTTTGATATGTTGTTGAATGCAATTAGCAAGTACTTTGTTGAGGATTTTAGCATCTAGGTTTATTAGAGAGATTGGTCTGTAATTTTCCTTTCTTGTGGTATCTTTGTTTGGCTTCGGTATTAGGGTAATGTTGGCATCATAGAATGAGTTACAGAATGTTCCGTCTATTTCTATTTTTTGGAAGAGCTTAAGCAGGATTGGTGTTAGTTCTTTCCAGAATGTTTGGTAGAATTTAGCTGTGAAGCCATCCGGCCCTGGGCTCTTCTTAGTTCGGTGGTTTTTGAATGACTGAGTCTATCTCTTTACTTGTAATTGGACTGTTGAGATTATCCATTTGTCCTTTAGTCAGTGTAGGCTGCTTGTGGGTTTCTAGGAATTTGTCCATTTCTTCTAAATTATCATTCTTGTTAGCATATAATTTTTCAAAGTATCCTCTTATGATAATCTTTATTATGGTGGGGTCAATAGTGATATCCTTTTCTTCATTCCTTATTTGTGCATTTGCATCTGCTCTCTCTTTTTCTTTGTTAGTCTGGCTAAGGGTTTGTCAATTTTTTGAACTTCTCAAAGAACCCACGTTTGGTTTTATTTTTTCTAGTGCTTTCTTATTTTCTATTTCCTTTAGCTCTGCTTTGATGTTTCTTATTTCTTTCTTTTTACTTCCTATAGGGTTAGTTGGTTGTTGTTTTTCCAATCCTTTCACATGTGCAGTTAATACTTCAATTTTAGTTCTTTCTTCTTTTTTAATATATGCATTTATAGCTGTAAATTTCCCTCTCAGTAGTGATTTGGCTGCATCCCATATGTTTTGATATGTTGTGTTGTCATTTTCATTCAATTTGAGGTAGTTACCTATTTCTTTGAGATTTCTTCCCTGACCCACTGTTTGTCCAAGAGTGTGTTGTTTTATTTCCATATCTTCATGTCTAATCTAGTTCTCTCGCCCTTAGTGATTTCCAATTTCATTCCATTGTGGTCAGAGAAATTACTTACTGTAATCTCAATCATTCTGGACTCATTGAGAGTTGTTCTATGGTCTATCATGTGATCTATCTTGGAGTATGATCCATGTGCACTTGAGAAGAATGTATATCCTGCTGTATTAGGGTGTAGTGTTCTGTATATGTCTATTAGGTCCAGATCCTCTAATGTATTATTCAGGTTCTTTGTTTCTTTACTGATTTATTGTCTAGATGTTCTGTCTAATGGTGATAATGGTGTATTAAAGTCCCCCGCTATAATAGTGGAGGCATTTATTTCTCCACTTAGTTTTTCCAGTGTTTGACTCATATATTTAGAGGCACCCTGATTAGGTGCTTAAAGGTTTATGATTGTTCTCTCTTCTTGAGAGATTACCACTTTACTAATATATATTGTCCATCTTTGTCTTTTATGATTGTTTTGCATATAAAGTCTATTTTGTCCGATATTAGAATAGCTACTCCTGCCCTTTTTTGGTTATTATTTGCTTGTAGAATTGTTTTACAGCCATTTACTTTCAGCTCCCTTGAATCCCTGAGTCTAATGTGGGTCTCTTGTAAACAACATATAGATGGGCCATATTTTTTTATCCATTATGCCAATTTGTGTCTCTTGACTGGTGAGTTTAATCCATGAATATTCAGTGTTACTACTCTGAATGAATTTCTTACATCCGCCATATTTTCTTTGGGTTTATGTATGTCCTATGTATTTTTTCTTTCTTTTTATGTCATTTTTGTTGTTTTAACACTGTCCTCCAACTGTCTCTCTCCTGTTTTTTCCCTTCAACATTTAGAGCTTCTTTTAGTATTTCTTGAAGTGCAGGTTTCTTGTTGGCATATTCCCTTAATTTCTGTTTATCTGTGAATATTTTGAACTCTCCATCATTTATGAATGCCAGCTTTGCTGGATAGTGAATTAGTTGTTGGAATTGTTTTTCTTTCAGGACCTTGACTATGTCACACCACTGTCTTCTTCTGTCCATGGTTTCAGCTGAGAAGTCAGCACTTAATCTTATCATGCTTCATTTGTATATGATGGTTCTCTTTTCTCCTGCTGCCTTGATTATTTTCTCTTTGTCTTGAGCATTGGACATTTTGACAAGTATATGTCTTGGGCTTGGCCTGTTGGGATTTATACTGTTTGGGGTGTGGTGTGCTTCCTGGATATGTACATCCATCTCCCTCATTAGGGTTGGGAAGTTTTCAGCCATTATTTGCTTCAACACTCCTTCTGTTCCCTTTCCCTTCTCTTTTTCTTCTGGGATACCTATAATGTTTATGTTTGTGCATTTTGTGTTATTGGTTAAATCCCTAAGTCCCTGCTGGACCTTTTTATCCATCTTTTATACTTTCTGTTTTATTTCAGATGTACTGTCTTCCATATCACTAATTATTTCTTCTGTCTGTTCAAATCTGCTGTTATGTGAATCCATTGTCTTTTTTATTTCTTGGATTATGCTATTCATTGGCATCATATCCATTATCTTTTTATGTATGTTTACAATTTCTTCAGTATGTGCTCCCAATGTCTTCTTAATATCCTTAATGTCCTCCTTCACTTCATGATGTTGGTCCATGATATTTGTTTGTACAGCTTTTATTTGTTGTTCTATGTTTTGTGTCTCTTCCTGGTTTTTCTTTGTTCTTTGGAATGGTCCATGTCTTCCAGTTTCTCAGTATGGCTTGTAAGTTTTTCTTGCTCTCTGATCATCATTTTATCTTGATGAGGTTATTCAGTTGATTAGCTTCTCTCTCTGCTCTAGAGTTTTATTTAGCTTGTAGTTCTGTGTGTGTGTTAAATTTTCTCCTTGATACTTTCTTCCACTTGTTGTATTTCCTTGCTTTTTTCTATGTTCCTTTGAAGGAAGAAGATTAGGACCAGAGCAATCAAAAAGGGTAAGAAAGGAAAAAGGATAATAGTACTATTGATAAAATTTAGAAGACAGACCATATCAGAATTAGAAAATTGAATATTTAACTCATGTAGGCAGTGTAGAGTGATAGGGGAAAAATTGGAGTGCCTAAAATGGAATGGAGAATCAAAGAGAGAAAAATATATAGAATATTTTATATGACCAGAATGATGAGGAGAGAGAAAACCAATAAAGTATAGGCTGAAAGACAAAAGCTAATATAAAAAGAAAGAAAAGAGAACAGAATAGACAGGATAGAAGTTAACAAGGGTGAAGTTGAGAGCGAATGAAAATAGGTGGAATGTAAGAACCACAACAGAAAGCTGAAGGTAGAAAGATGAAGGAAGGAGAGAAGATAGTGTTGGTAGACACAAACACTATACACAGATGTTGGGTAGTCAAGGATGAAGAAGACCAGCAAAGAAGAAAAAAGCTATCAGCATCTAATTAAAAAAAAAAAAGAGGAGAGAGTAGAGGTAAGAAGCACACAAGCATGCAGTCAAAGCTAAGGAAAAACAGCCCTCCTTTTGTGCCCTTGTGGAGCCTCTCAGCTTGTGTTCATTTATCAATTGCCTTGCAGCCTTCTCTCTGCAGACTTTGACGCAGAATTTAGCGATTAAAGCAATTCAATATGTTTCTCTCTCTCAATTTTTTTTGGTGTAATAAGGGTCCTTAAAGAATACCTCTTCAAGACCACCCCCTCCTGTGAGGGGACCCCAAATAGGCTTGTGGAGTCTTATCTATTACTTCCCACTGCCTGACTCCCCCAGGGGAGCTAAGACTGTGTTACTCAGCATGGAGCTGTAAAATTGCTGGGCCCGCCCTTTCCTGAGCCTAGCATCTATGCCACAGTTAAGCAGATTTCCCTCTCCCCTCAGCCCAGCACCACTTCCAGCTGGCAAATTCACTCTTGTAAACTGCTAGGGTGTTCTGATGACTAAACCCACAGAAAGGAAAACCCCCTCCACCCTTTGTCAGAACCTTCCCACTCTCGGGGTTTATTCTCAGCTAGTAGGTCTACCGGTGAGTATTCAGACTACCCAGCCCCTTGGCTGGAGAACAGGGTTTAGCCACCTGTGTTTCCAGCTGGGGAGTAAAGAACTCACGATTTTATTTTGAACAGTCCAACTCACACTCCATCTGCCTCCAGACTGATGGACCTAAGACCTCCATCCCCCAAGCTCCCAGGAAAGACCACCCTTGCAGGCTCCTGTCCCCAATTATGATCATACACTTTCAATAGATCATATGGTACATGAATATATCTCAATAAAACCGCTTAATTACCAAATAAATAATTGTGCAATAAACCCAGAAACACCAGCTATGTACAACTGGGAAACATATGGAGATTGAGAAGTGAGGAATTTTCTTGTTTGCCTGTTTTTCTTCATTATTATTTTTGAAATAATAAAAATGCTTTAATCATGATTGAAGTGATGAACACACAACTATGTGATTATATCAAATGTATATCAAATATGTATCAATAAAATTGATTTGTTTAATAAAATTAAACAAACAAGCAAAAAAGATGGGGAATTTACATAAAAATTAAGATCTGGCTTTACAGTACCAGTCAGGTGCTCTGGCAGTCCTGGAAATATGTGCAAGTGGCAGCTGATGTCTCCTCCAGGTTTAAGCAAAAGTTCCCTAAGGAGGTCCTAGTAGGGTTCAATATTGCAGCCCAGATAAGTTGGCAAGGTAAAGAGATGGCAGGTGGAGGGAAAGCATGGTGTGCAAAGGCATGGCCTGTCTGAAATACAGAGTTCAAGTCAGCAAGTGGCAATGAGGCTGGAATGCTGGGTAGGGATGTCCAGTTCACAAAGAACTTTGTGTGCCATGAAGAAGAGTATTTCTTTTGGAAACTGTGAAAGTAGGGGTTGGCAGGCATTTATGTAGTAAAAAATTATCCTTACACAAAGAGAAATCTGGCCTTTGCCATTGACATCTGTGAGGTAATCTTTAAGCCCTTGGGATGTCCTGCCTTATAGGAGGGTCTTTGTTTGCCTGGAGTTTTTGGCTAAAGGACAATCTAACAATGTGATTTAGGATGGGAGCTTCAGCCTATGCTTTATCAATTCTGCCTCTTAAGGAATGGAAGAAAAAATGGTCTTCTGACCTCTCAGAGGGAATGGAGAGTACAGGTCAGCTACTCAGGGGTTATGTGATTGGGATTTAATAATAATTCTGGATGGTAAAGCCTTTGGTAAGCCTCCCTGGTTGGCAGTAATCCAGGCATATACCCATGCACTGATACCAGGAAAGCAACATGTCAACAGCTCCACATTGAAAGAAAAAGGAGGCTCCACATTTGGTACTTCTCCAGACTATGCCTGAAGTCCTTCTTCTCATGTATGATTTTAATCTGTAATCTGTTTTATTTCCCTATAGTAAGCCATAAACCATGGGCATAACAGTTTTCACTGAGGTCTGTGTTTCCAAATCCCATCTCAGATCAAAACTGAGATGGGATTTGGGAACCCCCTGTCTGGATTCAATGTCTCTAATGTCTCCCACAGCATGTTTAAGTCCTAACTCCCTGTTCTGTGGATGTGAATTCATTTGTAAATCAAATCTTTAAAAATGTTAAGGCCAGCTGACTCAGGGTCAGCCGTAATAAAAAGACTGGAGCCCTTATAGGCAGAAGAAATTGGACTCAGGAAATTATATGTCAGAGGAGGACACACAAGTACTGAATCACTATGTGATGGATGAAGAAGTTGCTTACCAGTAAGCCACCACAAGAACTCATTCGATTTCAGGAAAGGTGTGGCCTGCCAAAACTTTAAATTTGGTCCTATAGCCTCCAATAAATTCCTACTGTATAAGCCAAACAGTCTGGTAATTTGGTATAGCAGCCCTGGCAAATTAAGAAAACAATTTACAATTGTTCACAAGTAGGGAGGCTTGAGGGGACAGCCCCTGCAAATATTTCCTTGCCCAACTGCTCACAGTATTGAAGGACTTTATGCTGCAAATTGGCATTAAATTTACACTTCAGAAAGTCAGCAGAGTGGAAGAAGACTGGAGGAGAAAAAGACTATTGTAATAGGCCAGAGATATGGGTCTGCAATAATTGAGGCATAAATGGTGAAAGCCAAAACTGTGACAATAGCAGGGAGACAGATGTCAGGGTCATTAATGACAGACAGTACAGAAATGCTGAAAAGATACATCTCCTTCAATACAAGGAGAATCCCATGTATGAAATGCACTCTCAGGATAATTAGCTCCTTCCCCATTCCAGGCACAGAATGTGTCTCAGTGATTTATCAAAGTGCATTCTCTGGAGAACATAGTGTAGAGGATTGGGATTTCAGATGTAGAAACTTAATTCTTCTGGCTTAAAAGACAGTCTCCTCAACTAGCAAGTAGGTAAATTATATGTCCTTTTGAAATAGATTTTTTTGGCTTTTTCCATTACATCTTAATTAATCATTATTAAAGACCTTTCTGTTTTCCTCAGCAGCCAACAGGTTGATGCTCCTTGGAAGATGAACCTAGGCAAGAATTACCAAACAGTGTCTCCAGCATGTCAACAAATCAGACTGCTCTGGTTACACCACAGTCAAAGGTACGGGCACATTCCCTTCCCTCCTGCAGTTCTGAAGCTTAAGTCAGGGAGTAAATGAACCAGCCTGGATCTTCTGTGAATCACTTTTCCCTTGACGTTTACATTATCAGTTTGGGGTCTTTCAAAAAAGACATAAAGAGGTGGGTTCATTGAAGGCAGGAAACAAATTTTGATTGCCTTGTGACTACTACAATACCCATGACAATATTTATAACATTTGCTGCTTGGATCAGAGTGGAAAATATTTTCCTTTTGAAGCTTGCTGGCCAGCTACCAATTGAACAAGGTGTGGCTTCAGACTTAATACATGACTTAGGAAATATTTAAAGCAATATCCAATCCACTGTTAATGGCTTAATATTAGGTGATGACTCCTGGATAGTTATGTACCAGATGCTCTGTACTTTTAATATTCACATAAAACCAAATACTTAACTACTATTATCATATCCATGATACAAATGAGTGAATTGTGATGTTGAGAATAATTGATCCAAGGGCATACAACTAGTAATTGGTAGGAGCTGGCATTCCTACCCAGTGAGTTTAACCACTCTGCTACATTGCTTCCAGTGTCTGAGAAACCCTTTCTTTAGTGGCTTTGAATTTTGGACTCAATGCAGGTACTTTAAAGTTTGGGTTAATATTTAAACTTTATGGCTGAGGGTGTACTGATAATGCCCCTTTTGTTGATGAGGGGCATATAGGAGATAGGGTTGAGCTAGTGGTGTGGACAGGGTGGAGGGAGTGCACAATGCACCACACACAGCATCAAAACACAGCTGTGGCAAAGAGGGATCATGCATTTAAAGAGCATGTGGGAGAGCTGGGTAAGGGCAGCAAACAATCCTAACCCAGCAGCAATGCTGTCCTGTAGGAAGACCAATAAAATACTTTAATAAGCTCTGAGGAGATTTGTTTGGCCGTGCATTGATTTCTCATAGGTTTTGTTTTGTTTTTGTTTTATAAGTAAAATATTTATTTATGAAATATTTCAAACATACAGAACATAATAAGGGAAACACATATGTAGCACTGAATTGAAATATTTTCCCACATGAACACAACAACCAGTTTAAATGTAGAGGCTGGAAAAAGGTAGTCTATGCAAAAAGTAAACAAAAAAGAGCTGGAGTGGTGATACTAATATCAAACAAAATAGATTGCAAATGCAAAATTGTTACAAGGGATGAAGAAATTCATTACATATTAATAAAAGTAGGAATTCACCAAGAAGAAATAACTATACTAAATATTTATGCACTTAACCTGAGTTCCCCAAGATATATGAGGCACACACTGGCAAAACTGAAGGGAGAAATAGATGTCTCCACAATAATAGTTGGAGACTTCAATATGCCACTCTCAGTATTGGATAGAATGTCTGGACATAGAATAAAGAAACAGAGAACTTGAATAATAGGGTAAATGAACTAGAGCTAACAGGCATCTGTAGAGCACTGCACCCCGAAACAGCAGGATATACTTCCTTTTCAAGTGCTCATGGTTCCTTCTCCAAGATAGACCATATTTTGTGTCACAAGATGAGTCTCAAAAATTTTAAAAAGTTTGAAATACTATAAAACACTTTCTCTGATCACAACAGAATGAAGCTGGAAATCATAAAAGACAGAAAAATGGAAAACTCACAAATATATGGAGATTAAATTACAAACCCTTAAATAATCAGTGAGTGAAGAAGAAATTGGAAGAGAATTCAGCAAATGTCTTGAGATGAATGAAAATGAGAACACAACATATCAAAATCTATAGGACACTGCAAAGGCAGTGCTGAGAGGGAAATTTATAGACTTCAATGCTTAGATTAAAAAAGAAGAAATAGCTAAATTTGAAGATCTAACTACACACCTGGAGGAACAAGAAAAAGAACAGCAAACTAATCCCAAATTAATCTGAAAGAAAGAAATAGTAATTATCTGAGCAGAAATAAATGAAATTAAGAATAACAACAACAAAAAATAAAGACAATCAACAAAACCAAAAGTTGTTTGTTTGAGATCAACAAAATCAACAAAATCTTAGCTACACTGACAAAGAAAAAAAGAGAAAAGATACAAATAAATAAAATCAGAACTGACTGGCAGGATGTGGGGGAGCTTTACTAGTGATGCCATAGAAATGAGAGAGAACATAAGAGGATAGTATGAACAACTGTATGCCAAAAAACTAGACAATTTTAGAGATGGACAAATTCCTAGAAACACACAAACCACCTAACTGACCCTAGATGAAACAGAAGACCTCAATAAACTAATCAAAGGGAAGAGATTGAAACAGTCATCAAAAACCTTCCAAAGATGAAAAGCCCAGGGCCAGATGGCTTCATAGATCAATTTTACCAATAACTGAAAGACTATCTAATACCAATCTTGCTCAAGGTCTTCCAAAAAATTGAACAGACAAGAATACTAACAAGCTCATTCTATGAAGACAACATCACCCTAATATCAAAACCAGATAAAGATACTAAAAAAATAAAATTACAGACCAATATCTCTAAGGAATATAGATACAAAAATCCTCAACAAAATACTTGCAACCAGAATCCAAAAACACTTTAAAAGATCAAATACCACAATCAAGTAGGTTTTAGCCTAGGTATGCAAGGGTGGGTCAGCACAAGAAAATCTATTATTGTAATAAACCACATTGGTAAATTGAATAAGAAAAATCACATGATCGTGTCAATTACTGCAGAAAAGGCATTTGACAAAATACAGAACCCTTTCTTGATTAAAAACATTACAAAAGATAGGAATAGAAGGAAGCTTTCTCAATATGGTAAATTGCACATAAGAAAATCCTACAACTAGCATAGGACTAAATGGTGAAAGACTGAATGCTTTACTCCTGAGATAAGGAACAAGATAAGAATGTCAAATGTCACCATTGTTATTTGATATTGTGCTAGAAGTTCTAGCTAGAACAATTAGGCTAGATAGAGCAATAAAAAACACCAAAATAGGAAAGGAAGAAGTAAAACATTCACTATTTGCTGATGATATGTTTCTATATCTAGAATCTCCTGAAAAAATCCACAAAAAACTACTAGAACTAATAGACGAATTCAGCAAAGTGGTGGGACACAAGATTAAAATGCAAAAATTAATAGCCTTTTTATACACTACAGGTATGCAATCTGAGGAGGAAATCAGAAAAAAATTCCATTTATAATAGCAACTAAAACAATTAAATATTTATGAATAAACTTAACCTAGGACATAGAGGACCTATATTCAGAAAACTACAAAACATTGCTAAAAGAAACTGAAGAAGACAAATAAATTAAAGGATATCCCGTTTTTATGGATGGGAAGACTAGATAAGGTAAAGATGTCAATTCTACCTAAATTGATTTACAAATTCAATGCAATCCCAATAGAGATTCCAAAAGCCTTTTTTGCATAAAAAAAACAATTATCAAATTTATTTGTAAGGGTAAGGAACCCTGAATAGCCAAAACGTTCTTAAAAAAGAAGAATGAAGTTGGACGACTCTCACATCCTGACTTTAACATATATTACCTAGCTACCCTGCTGAAAATAGCATGATCCTGGCATAAGGACAGACACATGGATGAGTGGAACTGAATCGAAAACTCAGAAAAAGACCTCACATCTACAGTCTACTTTTTGGCAAGACAGTCAAGCCTTCCCAGCTGGGCCAGAAAAGTCTATTCAACAAATGGTGCTGGAAGAACTGGATAGCCATATCCAAAAGAAAGAAAGAAGACTCCTATCTCACACCATACACAAAAAGTAACTCAAAATGGTTCAAGAACCTAAATACCGAAGTGGCAACCATAAAACTCCTGGAAGAAAATGTAGGAAAACATCTTCGAGATCTCGTGTGTTTTGGTCAGCCACAGGAGTGCCTTTTGAAATATACCAAAGATTGGTCAGTCTTTATAAAGGGTATTTATTTGGGGTAGAAGCTTACAGTTACCAGGCCACAAAGCATAAATTTCTTCCCATACCAAAGTCCACGTGTTGGAGCAAGATGGCTGCCGACGTCTCCAGGGTT
>PVKH010038281.1:0-11348 GCA_004027955.1 Chaetophractus vellerosus | reverse complement strand
TGAGAGCTACATTTGATTATTTTGATGTGCTTACTCTGGAAGACTGTTTCTCTCCTGCCTAAGTTTTTAGTGCAGATGGGCTGAGCATTAAGGCTCTTTTTTTTAAAAAAAAACACTTGGCCCAGTTAATACTGATCCTTTAGAACAGTCTATGATGAACAGTTCAGTGTTGCTTAGGTCTCCCTGAGCCTGTGTCTTGCCCTGGGTACGTGCAATAACTTTCAAGATTTCCCTATTATATGCAACTATTTCCCCTCCAAGA
This sequence comes from Chaetophractus vellerosus, assembly GCA_004027955.1. Lineage (NCBI taxonomy): Eukaryota > Metazoa > Chordata > Mammalia > Cingulata > Chlamyphoridae > Chaetophractus > Chaetophractus vellerosus. Next base: position 11,086 of record PVKH010038281.1, on the reverse strand, counting down.
GAGAATTTCCTTTCCCCTGTTCCTCCTCTGGGAGTACTGAGCAATTCTTTTTTTTTTTTTATTTTTAAGATTTATTTTATTTCCCTCTTCCCACTTGTGCTTGCTGTTTGCTCTGTGTCCACTCGCTGCGCGTTTTTCTGTGTCTGTTTGTCTTCCTTTGTTGGGTCATCTTGCTGTGCTAGCTCTCCGCGGGCGTGGGCCATCAGCTATCTGCGGGTGGGAGCCAGCTTGCCTTCACCAGGAGGCCCCTGCTCCCATATGGTAGACAGGAGCCCAATCTCTTGAGCCACAGCCACTTCCCTTTTCTTTGTTTTTGTATAATTTCTCTTCCCCAGGGGCTGCAGTTCACCCAGCTCTACTCCCATGCTCTGGACCTCCCTTTGACTCCGGCTTTCACCTCTGGGTCCCTACCGCTGTTCAGCAGCTCCACTCCCTCTTTCTGTTCAGCTTTTTTGCCCCCAGTAACTTCCAGATTAGAAGCATCTTGACCTACACCCTAAGTCTGTCTTCCATGAAGCTGTATGGGGGTTAATGTTCAAAGACTTAAATATTTTCAATTAGGTACACCAGCAGTTAGGGTCTGGACTGGCCTGGAAATGTGTACAACTTGCCAAAAGTTCCTTCACGAGTCACTCTGGCTTTGGGAGCTGTTTTGGATGTGCACGTGCAGACTGCTAAACCACTGCCATGGGTCTGTGTAGTCTCGGTGCCTGTATTTGTCCATGGGTTGTAAAGCTGCTGGCTTTGGGTAGATCTATAGTGAGTGACCACCGCAGGAGGTGCCTGGGATGGGAAGCTGCCTCTGTGAGTCACATAAACTGCACAGATCTGAGCAAGGAGATCTGGACCAGTAAGTTTGTCCCACAACTCTCCTATTTTATCGGGTGGCTTTTTTTCCCCTTTTTAAATTCAGTATTCACTGAATCTTTCTTCAGTCTTGATTTTCCTCCAGAGTTCCAAGAGAGTTGAATCTGCTTTTTTATTTAGATTTATCTAAGGGGGAATGTTCATGGGGATGCCATATACTGCCATCTTGGTGACATCACTTGTATCACTTTTATAATTTAAAAAATAATTTGTGTGTGAGGGTAGTTATATGGAAACTACTCTCTTCATGATTTTTCTGTAAATCTGTAACTGCTCCAGATAATTAAAAAAGCAATTTAGTTTTTAAAAATGGAAATGCTTCATGAGAGTCTCATTTGTATCTTGGGATGAATTCATTCAATTGTAACATTAAATCAATATCTATCTGAGCACTTGGGAGTATGTGGAGCAAGAAGTAAGGGAAAGAAGAGCTGGGAGAGCTATAATTTAAAAAGTTAATCTGATGGGGAGTTCTGAAAGGGCAAGTACTTGGGACAGTAGAAGATGGCTATATATATATATCTAGGAGAAGGGTGAAGCATTTAACAAAGCCATACTTGTAAATTCACCTACTTACATGTACATGAGATGGCTAAGGTATTTGCCGGGTAGGGGATAACTTCCTTAAAGAGTGCAGTAGGATGAAGATGTTCCTAATGGACTATTGCAGTCACTGGGTGGAAGTAAATTGCTTCTTCCCGGGAGGAAACTTATCAGATGCAACACATGGGATGGGCTTGGTTTGAGTATGATGCTCAGAGCAGGGAATTCCCTGGATTGCAAGAAACAGAAGCAACTGCTGTAGCATACAAAGGACAAATAGCAACAAGGATGGGGCAGAAAGTAACAAGAATGGAAGTGAGCAAAGGTGTCTGTGTGCTGGAGAAGAAAGTCAGTGATGCATCTAGGAACTGAAAGATAGCATATTCTTCTTTGAGCAAGCTGAGGACATTTGAAGGTTTGCACTTGGTGTTTTTTCTTTATATATATATATATATATATTTTAATAGAGAAGTTGCAGGTTTACAGAGAAATCATGCAGAAAATACAGAAGACCCATATACCCTCCCACACCCAATTATTAACACTGTATTAGTGTGGTACCTTTGTTACAATTTTTGAAAGACTATTATAATTGTACTGTTAATTATAGTGCATTGTATACATTAGGGTATATTATTTTTTCCCCATCTACCATGCTATTATTAACACTGTGCATTAGTGTGGTGGTACATTTGTTATAATTCATGAAAGAGGATTTTATAATAGTACTATTAACTATAGTCCATAATTTACAATAGGTTTCAGTGTTGTACAGTCCAATTTTTATTATAGTAACATATATATCACCTAAAGTTTCCTCTTTTACCACAGTCAAACACATAATTTGGTGCCGCTAATTACATTCACAATGTTGTGCTACCATCACCACCATCCATTTCCAAAGTTTTACAATAACCCAAATAGAAACTTTGCACAATTTAAGCATTAACTCCCCATTTCTTACACCAATCTCAGTCCCTGATAACCAATATTTCAGATTTTTGACTCTGAGTTTGCTTATTCTAATTATTTCATATCATTGGGATTACACAGTATCTGTCCTTTTGTGTCTGGCTTATTTCACTCAACATGATGTCTTCAAGGTTCATCCATGTTGTTGCACGTATCTGAACTTCAGTTCTTATTAATGCTGTGTATGTATATACCACGTTTTATTTGTCCATTAATTAGTTGATGGACATTTGGGTTGTGTCTATCTTTTGGTAATTGTAAATAATGCTGCTGTGGACATCAGTGTGCAAATATCTGTTTGAGTGCCTGCTTTCAATTCTTTTGGGTACATACCTAGTAAAGGGATTGCCAGGTCATATGGTAATTCTATTAGCTTTCTGAGGAACTGCCAGTCTTTCACAGCGGCCAAACCATTTTACATTTACACCAGCAATGAATGAGTGTTCCTATTTAGCCACATCATGTCCAACACTTCTAATTTTTTTTTTAAATGTAGCCATTCTAGTGGGTGTGAAATGGTATCTCATTGTAGTACTGATTTGCATTTCTCTAATAGCTAATGATGTTGAGCATCTTTTCATGTGCTTTTGACCATTTGTATACCCTCTTTGGATAAACGTCTATCCAAGACTTTTGCCCATTCTTTTCTTCAAAAAAATTAAAAAAAATTAATGTTACATGTTACTCAGTTACCACAAGATACCTACCATAACAATAAATCTGCTTTAGTCAGCAGTTGCACTCCCCACCCCCCTTATTTTTGTTCATTTCTCAGTCTTGTGGGATTTGGGATACTGTCCACTCTATTTCAGGCTGAGCAGAAATGTAGATATTATAGTACAGAAGAATGGAATTGTTTTGCTTGTAGTTGAAGATACTCCTTCCTTTTGGGCTGGTCCTGGTTCATCATCATTTTGTTAGTTGTCCAGGGCAGGCCTGAAGAACTGGAGAGTAGGAGTTGACCACACATCTGCTGGGTTGGGCTCCACAAGCATAGGAACAATCCGAAGGCTCTAAGTCTCTGAGAAATATATGTAAAAAATAAATTGAAAATTATAGGTTCAAAAAAAAGAAGTAGCAGAATCATGATCAGGGGACTTATACCTAAATATAACTTTTCATATATTCTCAGATAGAGACTGCCAAGGGGGTGTTGATTTCATGTGGCCATGTGGTTTACGTCCCTAGGGCCCTCAGGAGCACCTTTGTTTGTGGCTTTATTTACTGTGGCTTTTTGTGGAGTCTGGCTGAGACCTGCATAAACATAACCTCCGGGATGACCTCCTGACTCACTGTGAAATCTCTCTGCCATAAAAGTTATATTTTATTTAATATTCCCCCTCTTCATCAAGGTCTTTCTTCAAATGTACTACTGATTAATACTTGGTAATAATCCCTCAGTGCCAGGGGGGCTCATCCCTGGGAGTCATGTCCTATGTCGGGGGAAAGTAGTGAGTTTATTTGCAGTGTTTGATTTAGAGAGAGGCCACATTTGAGTAAGAAGGTTTTCAGGAGGCAACTCTTATGCATTAGTTATAATTAGGCTTAGTTTCATTATTACAGAATAAGGTTCATAAGTGTAATCATTAAGATTGAGGTCTTCGTTTATTAGCCTAATTTCCTTTATTAGGTAAGGCTTATATATATTCCTGAGCTTCTGGCATTCTTATTTGAGAAAGTAGTAGGATTTCCCCAGGAGAAAAGTTTTAATATTTTGTTAACTGCTGTGTGGGCCTCTTTCTATCCAGAAAACACACCTATGGCAACAAGTTTACATTTATATCCTACATAAGAATGTAGGTATAGAATGTTCAAGCTGTTTAAAAGGCCCTGTCTGTCTAGACCGCTGGCTGCGTAAAACAGTATAACTTACAGAGAAATCTGGTTGTTTCTATGACATATAACGTTTTTTAATAATAAAATATGCAACATTTCTAAAGTCTTCCCCAATTGTTGACACTTAACATTGGTGTGTTACCTCTGTTATATTTGATGGTAAGGATGTTAAAATGTTACTGGTAACTATGATCCATATTTTGATTTAGGTGCAAACTACCCTATTATTAACATCCTGTACTAGGATGTTTTGTTTTAGATCCTGAAAGGACATTCTTATATTTATATTAACCCCAATCCTCATCCACCATAGGGTTCAATGTTATACAACTCCATGTTTTATCCTCTAGCTTTCCTTCTAATAACATATACAACCCAAAATCTTCCCATTCAACCATGTCACACACTCACCTCAGTCCTGCCATCTACACTCGCAATATCATATTACCATCACCTCTGTCCACACCCAAATCACTACAATCAACTTAATTATACATTCTGTACAAGTTAAGCATCAACTCCCCATTCTCCAACCCAATGTATCTCCTGATAACCTATATTCTAGATTCTACCTCTATGAGTTTGCTTATTATAATTAGTTCACATTAGTTAGATCACACAATAGTGGTCCCATGCCTGGCTTATCTCACTCAACCTAAGGTCCCTGAGGCCCATCTATATTGTTGCATGTGTCAGTATTTCATTCCTTCTTACAGCTGAATAATATTCCATTGTATGTATATACCACATTTTGTTTATCTATTTATCTGCTGATGGGCACTTGAGTTGGCTTCCATCTTTTAGTAATTGTGCATAGTGCTGCTAGGAGCTTTGATGTGCATAAATCTGTTCGTGTCCCTGCTTTCAGCTCTTCTGGGTATATACCTAGTAATGGGATTGCCAGCTCAAATGACAATTCTATATTTAGCTTCCCAAGGAACTGCCAGGCTATCTTCCACAGCGGCTACACCAATCTACCTTCTGATCAGCAACGAATGAATATATCTATTTCTCCACATCCTCTCCCAAACTTGTAGTTTTCTGTTTTTTTAAAGGAGGCCAGTCTAGTAGGTGTGAAATGATATCTTGTGGTTTTGATTTGCATTTCCCTAATAGCAAGTGATGTTGAGCATCTTTTCATGTGCTTTTTAGCCATTTGTATTTTCTCTTTGGAAAAATGTCTATTCAAAGCCTTTGCCCGTTTTTTAAATTGGGTTGTCTTTTTATCATTGAGTTTTAGAATCTCTTTATATATACTCCAATTAGACCCTTATCAAATATATAGTTTCTAAATATTTTCTCCCATTGGGTAGTCTGCCTTTTCACTTTCTTGATAAACTCCTTTGAAGAAAAAAAGTTTTTAATTTTGAGGAGGTCCAATTTACCTAATTTTTCTTTTGTTGCTCATGCTTTGGGTGTAAAGTTTATGAAACTGCTGCCTACCACAAGATCTCAAAGATGCTTCTGTACATTTTCTTCTAGTAGTTTTATGGTCCTGGTTCTTATAGTTAGTTCTTCTTTGATCCATCCTGAGTTGATTTTTGTATAGGGTATAAGGTAAGGATACTCTTTCATTCTTTTAGATAGGCATATCCAATTCCCAGCACCATTTGTTGAAGAGACTATTCTGTCCCAGTTGAGTGGACTTGGCAGCTTTGTCAAGTATCACTTGACCATAGATGTGTGGGTCTATTTCTAAACTCTCAACTCTCAATTTGATTCCTTTGGCCATTATATCTATTCTTGTGCCAGTACCATGCTGTTTTGACCACCAAAGCATTGGAATATGCTTTATTTTTATTATTTTTAAAAAAGATTTATTTATTTATCTCTCCCCCCTCCTCGTTGTTGTGTGCTTGCTGTCTGCTCTCTGTGTGTTCTTCTGTGTCTCCTTGTCTTCCTTTTAGGCAGCACCGGGAACTGATCCTGGGACCTTCTGGAGTGGAGAGAGGCTGCTCAATCTCTTACACCACCTCAGCTCTCTGGTCTGCTGTGTCTCTTATTGTCTCTCTTCTGTGTCTCTTTTTGTTGCGTCACCTTGCTGTGCCAGCTCTCTGCGTGGGCCAGCACTCTGTGTGGGCCAGCTTGCCACACAGGCCATCTTTTCACCAGGAGGCCCCGGGAGTCAAACCCCGGACCTCCCATATGGTAGACGGGAGCCCTATCGCTTGAGCCACATTCGCTTCCCTGTAATATGCTTTAAAGTCAGGTAGAGTGAGTCCTCCAACTTTGTTTTCCTTTTTCAAGATGTTTTTGGCTATTTGGGGGCTCCTTACACTTGCAAATAAACTTGATTATTGGCTTTTCCATTTCTCAAAAAAAATGGCTGAAGTAATTTTTATCGGGATTGCATTGAATCTGTAAATCAGTCTGGGTAGAAATGACATCTTAACAATATTTAGTTTTCCAATCCATGAGCACAAAATGTCATTCCATTTATTTAGGTCTACTTTGACTTCTTTTAGCAATGTCATGTAGTTTTCTGTGTAACAGCCCTTTATATCCTTAAATTTATTCCTAGTTATTTGATTCTTTTAGTTGCTATTGCATATGGAAATTTTTCCTTGGTTCCCTCCTTAGTTTGCTCATTACTAGTATATAGAAACATTACTGATTTTTGCGTTTTCATCTTATACCCTGTTACTCTGCTAAACTTGTTTATTAGCTCGAGTAGCTGTGCTGTAGATTTTTCAGGATTTTTCAATATATAGGATCATCTGCAAATAGTGAAAGTTTTACTTCTTCCTTTCCAATTTCGATGCCGTCTTTTTCTTGCCTAACTGATCTAGCAAGAACTTCTAACACATGTTGAATAAAGAATATGAGTGGTGTCAGTGGGCATCCCTGTCATGTTCTGGATCTTAGAGGGAAAGCTTACAGTCTTTCACCATTGAGTATGACGTTAGCTGTGGATTCTTCATATATATGCCTTTTATCGTATTGAAGCAGTTTCATTCTATTCCTATCTTTTCAAGTGTTTTTTTTTAATCAAGAAAGGATGCTGGGTTTTGTTAAATGCCCTTTCTGCATCAATAGAGAGGATCATGTGATTTTCCCCCCTTTGCTTTGTTAATGTGATGTATTACATTAATTGATTTCTTGCACACATGGAATAAAACCCACTTGATCATGGTGGTATAATTCATTTACTGTGTTGTTGGATATATTTCCCAGTATTTTGTGGAAGATTTTTGCATCTAAATGTGGAACATGAGTTAAACGTTGACTAAAGTGGATTTACTGTTAATTGTAGTTGTTGTCTTGTGCCATTAGAGAGAGTGGTCTATAATTTTCTTTCCTTATTGCATCTTTATCTGGCTTTGGTATTAGGGTGATGCTGGTTTCATAGAATGAGTTAAGTAGTGTTCCCTGCTGTTCAATATTTTGGAAGAGTTTGTGCAGGATTGGTACTAGTTCTTTTTGGAATGCTTGGTAGGATTCACCTGGGAGGCTATATGGTCCTGGGCTCTTCTTTGTTGGGAGGTTTTTGATGATTAACTCAATCTCTCTACTTGTGATTGTTCTATTTCTTCTAGAGTCAGTGTAAGTTATTCATCTAAGTTGTCTAATTTGTTGGCATACAGTTTTTCATAGTATCCTCTTGTGATCCTTTTTATTTCTGTGGGGTCAGTGGTAATGTCTCCTCTATTGTTTCTGACTTTATTTATTTGCATCTTCTCTCTTTTTCCTTTGTTAGTCTAGCTAAGGATTTGTCAATTTTATTAATCTTCTCAAAAGAAACAGCTTTTGGTTTTGTTCTTTTTAAAAAGTTTTTTCCATTTAATTTATTTTTGCTCTAATCTCCGTTATTTCTTTCCTTCTGCTTGCTTTGGGATTAGTTTGCTGTTCAATTTCTGCCAGGTGTGCATTTAGGCCTTTGATTTTAGCTATTGCTTCTTTTTTTAATGAAGGCATTTAGGGCTACAAATTTCCCTCTCTGCACTGCTTTCGCTGCATCCCATAAGTTTTGATATGTTGTATTCTCATTTTCATTCACTTCAAGATATTTATTAATTTCTCTTGCAACTTCTTCTTTGACCCACTGATTGTTTATGAGTATGTTGTTTAATTTTCATATATTTGTGAGGTTTTGGTTTTCTGCCCTTTACTGATTTCCAGTAAAGGGCACTTTTTATTCCGCTGGGGTCAGAAAAAGTTCTTTGTTTAATTTCAATCTTTCTAAATTATTTGAGATTTGTTCTATGACCTAACATGTGATTTATCCTGGAGAATGATCCATAAGCACTCGAGAAGAATGTATATCCTGTTTTTTTGGGATGCAATGTTCTGTATATGTTTGTTAGGTCTAGTTCCTTTATCATATTATTCAAGATCTCTGTTTCTTTATTGATCCTCTGTCTAGATGTTCTTTCTACTGCTGAGAGTGGTGTACTGAAGGTCTCCACTATTATTGTAGAGGTATCTATTTCTCCCTTCAGTTTGGCCAGTGTTTGCCTTATGTATTTTGGGGTACCTTGGTTAGGTGCATAAATATTTATGATTGTTCTTTCTTCTCAGTAGATTGCCCTTTTTATTAATATATAATGTCCTTCTTTGTCTCTTATAACAGTTTTGTATTTAAAGTCTATTTTGTCCAATATTAGTGTAGCTACCCCAGTTTTTTTTTTTTTTGGTTATTGTTTGGTGGAAAATTGGTTTTCTAACCTTTCACTTGCAACCTATTTGTGTCCTTGGGTCTATGGTGAGTCTCTTGCAGACAACATATAGATGGGTCATATTTTTTTTATCCATTCTGCCAATTTGTGTCTCTTAATTGGGGAGTTTAATCCATTAACATTCAATGTTATTACAGTAAAGGCAGTACTTAATTCAACCATTTTATCCTTAGGCTTTTATATGTCATATCTTATTTTTGTCTCTCTCTTTACACTTTTAGTTAGCTTTACTAATAATCTTCATTTCTACACTCTCAGCCATACCCTTCTCACCTGTCTTTTCCTTTTAGACTGCAGAACTCCTTTTGGTATTTCTTATAGGGCGGGCCTCTCAGCTTCTGTTTATCTGTGAATATTTTAATCTTTCCCTCATCTTTGAAGGACAATTTTGCTCGATATAGAATCCGGCTGGCAATTTTTCTCTTTCAGTTCCTTAAATATGTCATAACACTGCCTTCTCACCTCCATGGTTTCTGATGAGAAATCAGCACTTAATCTTATCAAGCTTCCTTCGTATACAATGGATTCTTTTTCTCTTGCTGCTTTCAGGATTCTCTTTATCTTTGGCATTTGACAATCTGATTAGTATGTGTCTCAGAGTATTTCTGTCAGGATTTATTCTGTCTGCATATACTGCGGCTCCTGGAAATGTACATCTATGTCCCTCATAAGAGTTGTGAAATTTTCAGCCATTACTCCTTCTGCCCCTTTACTCTTCTCTTCTCCCCTTCCTCTGACACACCCATAATGTGTACATTTGTGTGCTTTGTGCTGTCATTCAATTCCCTAGGACTCTGCTAAGTTTTATCCATTTTTCCCCCTGTATCTCTAATTCTATTGGTGTGATTTTGAATGTCCTATCTTCTAATTTACAGCATCTACCTGTTCAATGCTGTTGCGTGAGTCTAGTGTATCTTTAATCTCTTCTATTGTGCCTTTCATTACCATGAGATCTGTTATTTTTCTGTGTATGTTTTCAATTTCTTCTGTATGCTTACCCAGTATCATCATCATCTTCTTTTTTTTTTAATTATATATCCCCCCCGCCTTCTGCCTGTTCTTGCTGTGTTGATTTTTGCGTTCTTCTGTGTCTGCTTGTCTCCCCCCCATTGCGGTGACCTGCCGAGTCAGCTCACCGGGCGGCGGTCTTGCCTGCTCGCGGGGGCTTGTCCTGCCCATGGCGGCTTTGCCCTGCCATGGCGGCTTGCCTTCTCAAGGCGGTCTGCCTGCTCAAGGAGGCCCCGGGAACCGAACCCGGGGCCTCCCACGTGGTAAACCGGCGCTCTACCAATTGAGCTACAGCCGGCCTCACCAGTATCTTCTTAATATCCTTAATCTCTTCCCTCATCTCCTTGAATTGGTTTAGGAGACCTGTATTAGTTGTTCCAAATTCTGCATCTCCTCCAATGTATTAATTTCTTCCTTTGATTGGGCCGTATCTTCCAGTTTCTTAGAATGGCCTGAAATTTTTCTGCTGGTATCTAGGAATCTACTTATATAGAGGAGTTTACTCTAATGGTCAGTTTCTCTCTCTTGTCTAGGGTTTTACTGTTGTTTGGTTTTGTGATTAAGACTATTCTTTGACACCTGTTTCAGTTTATTATAATTCTTTAGACTTATTGGTTTTTAACTGATCAAAATCAGACAATGGTTCTACAAATGGGGTGCAGAACAGCTCCAAAGATCTGGTTCCTAAGACGCAGTTCCTTTGCTGTGGCCTCGTTCAATCTCCCTGTCTAGTTTATTGCTCAATGTTGTACTGTAGTATCTTGTCCTCTGGAGTCTAAGCACTGCTTTCTGGCTTCCTCCTGTGCTTACCTGCATCCACCTCTGCCTACACCCAACGAAACCTCGCTCATGGCCATCTATACTGCTCCCCTGTCACACCCCCCGCTGTCCATGTGGGTCACCCCTGTACCACTCCTGCACCACTCCCACTATTGGCAGGGCTGCCCAGCTGGGTCCACTGTGCCACCTCCCTGCCCTTTCCTCATGAATGGCAGGACTGCCCACATCGCTGCTGGATCTGCTCCCACACACTGTTTCCCCTGTGCCCAGCAAGTCTGACTGTCATCTTGCCATTTCTGGAGGAAAAGTATACCCTGCTGCTCTCTATTCTGCCATCTTCTTTTTTGCCTATTTTAAAATTTGAATTGAATTGAATTTTAGTTTTTTTTTGCCTTTTTATGGTT
>PVKH010038280.1:0-11347 GCA_004027955.1 Chaetophractus vellerosus | reverse complement strand
AAAATGTGGTGTATGGGCACTGGATGCTATAGGAACAGAGACGAAGCTCACGAAGCCCAGCACTATCCAAAAGAAATAGAAGGCAAGTCACATATGTAAACTTAAATCATCCGTGTTAAGAAAAGTAAAAGTGAAAAAGAAACAGGTGAAATTATATTCAACATTTTTATTTAACCCAATATATAAAATATTATCATTTCAACATGTAATCAGTATTTTTAAAATTTTAGAGTGCTTCAGTTTTAAATTTAAATTAATTAAAATTAAATATAATTTAAAAAATCAGTTCCTTGGTTTCACAAGCCATGTTTCAAGTACTCAGTAGACACATGTGGCCAGTGGATACCATATTGGACAGGGCAGATCTAAAGGAAATAACACTGGAATTGAGCTATGATGAATAACCAGATGTTATCCAGGCAATAAAAGGTTGAAATGGCATGCCAGCAGAAAGATCAGCATGTGGGAAGACACAAAATTCCAAACGATAAGAGCAACAAATATGGCAGAAGCAAAGGCCAAAGATACAGGCAAGGGTAAGATCAACAAAACAGTGCTTTGTTTGCTGAGCTAAGGAGTTAGAATTTATCCGAGAGTAGTAATGGGGAGGGTTGTTAGCACGAGAGACAGGCAATCAGGTTTGCTTTTTAGAAAGGTGATAACGATCAGTCAACTTTATGAGGTACATAACATGAGCCAAGGACCATGGTAAACCCTTCATATGGGAAGGTACTTAGATGCAGAACCTGGGCTTACAGAGATTTAGGCACTTATTTGCCCAAGGTCAGACAGCTGGGAAAAGGCAGAGAAAGACCTGGGAACAGGGCTTTTTTACTTTAAAACTCATGCACTGGACCATTTGGCTACATACAACACCCTGTCTGAATTCTCCTCATTACCCAGCCCATGACGGTTCTGCCCCTCCCACGTGGCTCATAGATATTATGGATTTACTGTTATGTTGCAAATAGTTTGCAGAGATACAAGAGGAGAAGGAAGATGTTCACTCAGTTTCCAAGGGGGAAAAGAATTGTAAACAAATATACCCACACAATGTCATCATACTTGGAAACTCAGACACATTCAACCTAGAAGAGTCTTCACAGAATAAATCACCTGTACTCAGAAACACACATCAATTTTTATACAATATCAAGTAACACCTAATTGCCTTTTCAATAGAGATAAAAAAAAATAATGAAGCGATACAAACAAGAATATAAGTGACCTCTTCTTAAATACTTAATGGAAAATTCTTCTCCAGTTCTAGCTTCATGAGACAAATCAGGGTAATCTTCACTCTGCCTGCTTGAGTCATAATTTGAGTGCTATTGGTTTGCACAGGGTAAATAACCTAACAAGAGAAAAAGAATTAATCAGTCCCCCTCAAAGTTTCAGGTAGCTTTGAGAAGAAGCACCCAGGACACCAGGCCTCCTAACAGAACCACTCTTTAATGTTGAATGAAGAGGTCACAAAACACACTCTAGCACAGCAGTTCATTGGTTGGTAATTTGGTATGGAGGAAAGATCCGAGGATTTGGAGTTAACGCTACTGAAATCAAATCTTATCTCTGCCCTGTATTAAAGTTGTGACCTTAGACAAATAGCTCAATCTTCATCATTTAGCAACAAAGATTTATTAACAACCTAACTGACTCTCCTAACTGACTGGGATATTTGTAAATGAAACAGGCACACACACACACACACACACAAAAAAAAAATTACCTAGCTTATACTTAGGGGGTAGAGGAGAAGGGAGAATGGACAATGAATTATGTTAAAAAGTTACAAGTGCTCCAGGAAAAGTGCTTGAGTGAAGTTAGGAGATATGATTACAAACATGGTAGTACGAGTAGACCTTAATGAGCAAGCTTTTGACATTTGAGCAAAGACATGAAGAAGGTAAGGGAGTGAGCTGTGCAGTTATCTAGAAATAGCATTATATGCAGAAGAAACAGCTAGTACAAAATCCTAAGGGAAGCTCCTGGAGCATTCAAGGAACAGCAAGGAGGTGGCTGGAGTAGAGTGAGAAGGAAAAAGGTAGAGTCATCAAGTATCACTCCAAGGTTTTTGGACTGAAAAACAGGAAGGATGGAATTGCAATCCATTGAGATGAGAAAAACTGAATTGAACAGGTTTGGAAAGGAAGATAAGAGTTATCTTTCAGACTTGTGAAGTTTAGTATGTCTAGTAGACAATCAAGTGAAAATGTCCAATAAGCAGTTGAATATACAAGGCTGGAGGTCAAGAGAGGTCTAGATTGGAGAAAGAAATTTGGGAGACATTGTCATATAAATGATCATGAGACTGGATAAGATCATCAAACAATTAACAGTACAGAAAGAAAGAAAACAAAAAGGACCAAGCCCTTAATAATTCCAGTCTCAATAGATCTTGGAGAAGAAAAAGAATAGCAAAGGAGACAGTTGGAGCAACCTGCAAAGCAGGAGAAAAATCAACAGGGATGTGGCATCCCGGGAGCCAGGTGAAGAAAGTGTGTCAACGACGGAGGGATGGGCTGAATCTAATGCTGCTGATAGGTCGGTAAGGTGAGAGCTGAGAGTTAATCATTGGGGTTAGCAACACAGAAGTCATTGGTGTCTTTGACAAGAAGTAGCGTTGGGTTTAAGAGAGAATAAGGGGAGAGGTATTGGGGAGAATGAGTATAGACAACTCTTTGAGAAATATTGCTGGTCAAGGAAACTGAGAAATTGGGGGTAGCTGAAAATGGCAGTGGAATTAAGTTGGAAAAAATATAAAATATGTTTTCATATTTATGGGAATGACCCAGTAAAGAAGGGATATTTAATGATGTAGAAAAGAGATGAGAATTGTTATAGTGATATCCTTGAGTGGGCTAGAGGTACATAAAACCTGATACATAAATGAAATCGTTTGTTTTAGAAAGGAACATGGATGTTTGATCAATAGTAACAGCTTCAAGGCAGAGTATGTGGAAAGATGCTGGTAGGGGTTAATGGGTTGTGATTATCTGAGTTTAAAATGGGGTTTAAAATGGGAATTAATTTGTGATGCTCTCACCTCATAGATTAGTTGCAAGATTTAAACTGGATAATTTCTGTAAGGTGCTTAGAACAAGCCATATACAAGGTGCTTAAAAAATGTGTGTGTGTGAATTAGAGTTTGGTCAGGAAAACAGAGGCTACTCACTCTAGGAGAAGGTTTTAACACAGGATTTAGACGATTATTCAATCACAGGAAGAACTTGGGGAGGGGAGGTTAGGGAAGTACCACTTATGATTTCAGTTTGGCTGCTAAAGTGCATGGGAAGCTGCTTCAAACGTGACAGGTAACTACCTATCTTGGCTGCAACCGTCTCAGAAGAATGCCAGGCTCTCTGCTCCTTCCAAATCTGACATGAGGTACCGCTCGCTGGCAGATTGGTTCTCCTGACAGAACCATATGGGGAAAGGGAGCCTGGAAATGTTCTTACCTTCTCCTCTGCAATGCGGCCAGCACTGCAGAAGGGGGTAGTGATGATGCTGAGCTGGGGTCAGACAACCCAGCACAGTCTGTACGGCCACACGAGTAATGAGCAGACCGTTCGAGCCTCCAGTCCACCCAGAGCAAGGAGTGAAGTCCTATCTGCCTAACCCGTCGGCCATGTTCCCACCAAGAACAGAAGTCCTATAGCTTCTAGAACTTCTAACTTGGAGCTGATGTACATTTTTAAATTTTTTACTTACTCAACTATAAACATCTGTCAGTTTAGTCCTCTTATATAATGAATAAGCCCAAATGTTATTCTCAGACTATGATACTTTTGCAATAGTTCAGATATAGCATATAGTTTTATTTTCTATACAATGTTTAAATAGAAGAATACAAAGAAAAGCTTGTGACAGTTATTATCATAAGCCCTAAATACCCACTTTGGAGTCATTTTACCTTTACAAAAGATTTAAGAAGAAAAAGAATTACACTTTTTGAGTCTATAAACTTTTCACCCCGTTCTAAAGGCATTGGCTCTTCCTATGTTCCCCTCAAATGGTATCTGGCCTGCAGGAGAATTTTCTGGTTTCCGAGGTCCCTGTTTGTTGTGGACTTTGACTAAGATTAATTGAGCAGTTACTACGTGCAAGCACTGTCTTAGGCATTTAACACACATTTTCTGGTTTAAATGTCACAACCACTTTATGGAATAGGTTTGTTGTACCCATTTTTCTGATGAACACACTTAAGCTCACAGTTGAAATCAGCATGAAACTCAACGTGAAATTAGCATGGAATCCAGAGTTCCAGCCAGAGAGCTAAAATTCAAAACTAGTTCTACTGAGTCCAACCACCACACTATACAATCTAGATTTCAATGCCTGGGAAAGTCTCCCTGCATGCTTTCAACAGAGAGAAAACAAAGATATCTTCCCCTTTTTTACTTGACAGTCAGGAAGCTCATGTACAAATTTAGTGCACAAGCTTTTCTTATATCATTCCCAACTTCTTTTTTTATTTCTATAATAGTCCCCATATATAGATGTGCATATTTATGATATTTATCACATATCATTAAAAATACAATAGAAATATATTTCATTTCTGTATCACTGATGTATTTTAAACATTCTCATTTAGAATATCCTAACTACTGGGAAGGGAGGAGAGGTTCCTTTAATTTCAAATCCAATTTAATATTTTATTTATGTTATTCACTTTCTAATTACTATGCATATTATCCTTCTGCATACCTAGAATGTTGCCTCTTAAAAAGTATTTCAAGGGAAAAAAATGCACACAGGCAATTCTGTGATAAATAATGCACTTTGTCCTTAAATACCCATTCTGAAAACTCGTTAGATATATTGATCTGATTTTAAAAGAGAATCTACTGCTGATGGAGCAAAGTGATTCACAACTTTCAAGAATAATGAAAACAGGAGCAAACTAAATGAGTCAGTAAGCAGCCCAAGGACCAATGGAAAAGATTAAAGAGAGAACCGTACAGTGAGAATCAGATTATTTCTGCTTATGTTACTGAGTTGGTGACTTAAGGATGATTAGATGAACCATTCTGGTGGAATTGGCTTGAAACATTCTGATGGAATTGGCTGGCTGCTAAGACAGCCTTCCTGCCATCAATACCAAGTATATCTACAGAAGCCTCCCTCAAAAAATGCCTAAATATGTAAGAAATAGACTCCCTATAATCTTGGGAGTGATTTTATCCTCACCATCAAGTCATAATTTGTTTAAAACTGGATTTTAGCCTAGTATTCAGGTGTAGTGTTTCTATTGTCATAACTTACTTGATTCTACAAGACTTTTCTGGAATTGCTCTTGTCTGTCCTCTTTGATGTACTCGAGTCAGTCTCTGAAGCCTAGCCCTGTGGTGTGGGCTCTAAATAGTCTTCTCTGGTTCAACTGTCTTTCTAAACTTTCAAGTAACATTCAACCTTAAATTACCATCTCTAGGATCTACTCTGGTTAATGCCATGACAATTATACTTGGACCTGTGCAATCTCTCCCTGCCATTGTTCACCATTTACCTAGACTATTATTATTGTGCTCCTTTGGACGTAGCACTTTGCGCCCGGTTGGAACTTCTGCTGTTAGCACCTAGCACTAGGCCAGGTTCTCCAGGCCTGATTCTGCTAGAGAACCCACTCCATTAGCAGATCACAAATTTCTTAAGTAGGATCTTAGTGGCTATGTAAGCGAATATTTGCATTTAGTTCTAAGTACGTCTATAGTATCTTCCTTCAGCTTTTTATCATATTTTACAAATTCCATGTCACTCAGTTTCTAGATGAACATTTAATTGTTCTAAACACTCTACCATTCTCCTCTGAATCTTTTCTCTGTAATGGTAATGTGCTTTTCCTACTGACTGAAGCACCCATCTGTCAGTAGGCCATATTAGTCACAGTGTATAGATTTGAATTGACTTGTCAAACCCTCCAGGGGTGCCAAAGCATCTCTCCCTGTGAGAAGCACAGGGACAATTCCAGTGTGCTTGGATCCTGCACACTTGGCATTTGGTTGCATTCTTTTCCCTTCGCAAAACTCCCTTATAAAGATTTCTCTCAAACCTGACCTGTTTTGGATCCAAAGCTACTCATTCAAGACAAGCACTTTAGTTCATTTTAATAAAAATAATATATGCTTACTAAAATGTGTTTGTATGTTGTGTGTTTTACCAAAAATGTAAAGCGGATGACATACTAACTTGAAGCAAAATTGAAAAGGGAAAAAAAACCAAAGTGTTTTGGAGGTATTGCACTAGTCTTATCTTTTCATTAAAGATGATTTAATCTAGGATCATGGTCATGTATTTTCTTCCTCTACCAGGAAGCCTATCAGGTAGAATTCACTCATCACTTCTCAGGTGAGGCTAATTGGAACTGGCTTTTAGCAAGACCCTTAATGCTTTATGGTTTAGTGAGTGCTTTCAATACTTTCACTTGCTTAATTCTTAGGCCAGCCAAGTGAGACTCTGTACTGCTAGAGGTCCATAAAACAATCCCCTTTCAAGGTCTGGGCCCCCAAGTAAATGCTATTGAAAGACAGACTTTGTCAGTGTGACTCTCACATTTTCTCCTACTTCACTTGCAGACATTGGCCTTAAATTTTAAAAACTGTGTAATACAACTTGATTATGATGCAGGAGCCTGAATTTTGGGCATGGATGCCATGTTGGCAATATTAGAGTGAGACTAGCTTTTAGCAATGTCATGAGAAAGAGTTGTTGGGTTACTTGCACATGAAAAGAGCCGACCCTGAAAGCCTGGCAGATCTTCATAAACACCGTGAGTACAAATTAGCTCCATTAAAAGGAGAGCCTATGGCTCTTGCTCCAAAGCATGAAAACGGGCAGTGCCATTGATGTTACACCTGCTGAAATCAGCTGGCAAAACTGTGGTCTGTCCTTTGACTGGGCCAGGTCAACTTCTTTTTGCATATGGAGCTATATTTTCTCCTATTATAGTATATTCCAAACACGACTTTCCTAAAGCAGTTATAACATGGAGTAAGAGCCTTAAACATTCACCTCAGGCCCCGAGGAAACAGCATTACTTTCTCACACATCATTCTGGTGGACATTTCTGCCTAAGGAACTCTAACTTGGTGTTAATTCCATTAACACTGTAAGATCTGGCACAAACTCAAGGATTGACTATACATAGTACAAAATGGAGCTTTACTGTGTATGTTCTGGTTAATTGGAATACATAATTCCATCATAAAAAAAATTTTCAAAGTTAATTTGGTCATTGGAAAGGAGATTCCTCCGTGAGAACCCAACCACTATGAGACTAAAGCATTACTTGCGTCTGTCTGGGGAAGTTGTCCTCTCTGACGGAGAACGTGGCTTTGGCAGGGCACACATGGAACAGTGAGGGAGGTAAGGGGACTCTCTAACCAATCTGGTCATCCAAATCAATCTTGGGGATTAGTATGGTGACTTTGTAGAAAAGAATATTACCCTAAATCCATGGTTCTACTGAGTGAACTTTTTGAGTGTTATTGTTCATAGAAGGGTCTCAATATACACTAAGTGAGCATAGCCAGATTACAAGCAGCCAGTGAGAAGTTTTCTTAAAAAATAACTCTTGACCCCAAACCTTGCTGGTGGGATTCCTCTGGAAACAGACTGTGAGGTGGAGCCGCACATGCAGGGAGTTTGTTGCTGCGTTCCTTCGAATCAACACGTGTGAGGGGGAGGAAAGCAGAATGACGCAGAGGGAGAGGTCAAGCACAATGCAGTCGCTCTGAAGCTGATTCCACAGAAAGCTAGGGTGGCCCTTTAAAATTACCTCAAGTTGAGGCCTTTGTAGGCGTATTTGGAACATTGGGTGTAGGTGAGGTGGCTTCCTTCAGCAATGCCAATCCTAGAGAGGGGGTCCTTGGAAGCTGTTGACCATCAGCACTTCCTGGAGCTGGGGAAATGGGTGCGTGCTTCTGCCCTAAAACTGGGGGCGGGGGGACTTGGGTGGCACACCGCAGCGTCCACTACATGAAATAACAGTGCAGGTCAATTTCTGTTTTTGAATTAAGTGCAGTGCCGAGTTATTTTCCACCCATTCAAATCACTGAACATTAGGGCAACTATGAGATTGTCAAACAACTCAGTTAATTTACAACTGAACAATAAAAGTTATGCTGTAATTGTGACTAATTTTGTTTTCCTGGAGGACGATTTCTCAAATCATCCTCTAAAGAAGATGGACGCAGTCCCATGAACTAAGCAAAATAAACTAAGTCTGAAATCAAGGGTAGCATATGGTAGAGTATAACCAATTCTCCTCCTCATGGTCAGGATTTCCCTGGCATGGCATCCTCCTGAGTTTGGAGAGCAAATGCCTCTCTATAGCATTCTGAAATCAGCCTCCATTACCTGGCCTGCTGGACACCAAATGACCAGGAAAATCAATCGCTAATGTTACCACCTAAGTGGGCTCATTTGCCGAAAGCACACAGAAGCCAATACTGAGGTACCATGATTTGGAGAAAAGAAAAGTTTATTGCATAGTTGACCAGCAGGGAGACTGGGGCCAAGCTTCAGATCAGTCTCCCTAAGCAAAATGGGTCTGGAGATTTATACCATCTGGGGAAGGTGAGCTTAAGGGTGTGGCTAGGGATAGGGTCGATGATGTGGGCAAATTCAGTTTGGGAGAAGCAGGGTGAAAAGGAGCATGCTATGTTGCAAATCATGCTTGTTCTTAAAATGGAGGCTTAGCATGTTTGGGACTAGAACCAGTCAAAACTGTCTTTAGCAGGTGCTGCAAATGGAAAGGAAGCAGTAACTTACTGTGCAATGCAGGTGAATAAACATAAGGAGGCAGGCATTTAAAGGAAAGGGAATTAGAAACTTGTAGAAACTTCTGCAAACCAGTAAGGGAGGGCCCACCCTGAAAAGTAGGCTGGTAAGCGGCAGTTTCACTTATATTTGCTGAGAACTTATTATATGCTTGGTCCAAAGAGTGCTTGACATGTATTATCATACTTAATCCTCAAAAAGAACTAGATGAGGTAGATACTGTTATTCTTACTATAATATAGAAGAGGAAACTAGTTAACTGAAAACTTAAGTAAACTGCACAAGGTCAGACAGATAATGAGTGGCAGAGCCAAATTCTGACCCACAGAAAATCAGTAAACATAGTTGTACTGGATACTCTCCATTTGCTCTATAGACCCTTTCTCCCCTTGTCTCTGTCCTGTGTCCTGAGAGGTTAAGGTCTAGAGATTATACCAATTGAGCTCTATTGCTGTATTTTTCAGAGTTCTCCAGAGAAATAGAATCAACAAGGTGTGTGTGTGTGTATGTGTGTGTGTGTGTGTGTGTGTGTGTGTGTATTAAGTTCACGTGATTCTGGAGACTGGCAAGTCTGAAATCTGTAGGGCAGGCCAGCAGGCTGGAAATTCCAGAAAGCATGATGTCAAAGTCTTTAGTCCAAATTTCTTCTGCTTCTGAAAACCATAGTTCTTGTTCTTAAGGCCTTCAAATAATTGGATGAGGCCCACACATACTATGGAGTGTACTTGTATTTTCTTAAAGTCAATCAATTGTAGATGCTAATCACTACAAAATACCTTCATAGCAACCTCTAGGCCAGCGTTTGACCAAATGTCTGGACACCATAGCCTAGCCAAGTTGACACATAAAATTAATCATCACACTTGCCTTCTAGCTTCCAGTTCAGTTGGCCAAAGTGAGGTAATAGCAAGTTATCAGAGGAAAGGAAAAGACCAAGACCTGGCACTTTATTCCTCAACTTCCTTCCTCCTAGCTATGGATTGGCAGTGACTCCTTTCCTCTAATGAAGATTCTTCCTACAGCTAGAGATGTCACTGGGCTCCAGTAGTCACTTGCTCCCACATACCACTGTTGCTAGCTCCAAGATGCTTCACCATCCCTTGTTCATTTCCCTTAATCTGGCCCACAGCTTTGTAAATAGGCCTTTTATTTCAATTTCCCCATTTGGGAGAACCATCTATTTCCTGCTTGGATCCCAGTGGATTCAGGAATGTACCTGGATCTCTTGTGCAGTGACATGCTCTCCAACAGAGAGGATGTAGGTCTCCCCTATAGTGTCTTATAACATGGAAAACACTGATAAGTTTCTCTACCCAGTTGAGACAATGTGATCTTAATGCACATGTAACTGGTTTATAATTGAGGAGATCCCCAGAGATGGGAGAAGAAGAAACAGAATGAAAATCAGCTATAAAATAAACCTGGCTACCGGTGTTCATTCAAAGTTTAAATGTACAACCCTAGACAGGACTTGGCTGTCAGGATGATGGAGGGGGACAATAAAGATGGTAGTTCCTTTGAGGTCATGTGGCTACAGAAGAAGAATGTAGTGTGATTGAATGTATGTGGGGAAAATATCAACTATTCTCTATCTCTTACCGTTCCCTTGAGCATTCATGTCTATTAACAGTGAAAGTTACTTGCCAGTTACAAATTCTGGTCTCTTCTGGTTTAAAACATAATTTCTTTCAGGTAATTGATCTTTCTAGATTCCTTCTCCCTCCTCGCATTCCCTTCTCCAAATGTCAGCTACAAGGTGATGCTCAAGCAACATCATGGGACCATATGGGGTGAGCAGGGGAGGAGACTTGGGGTTCTCTACTTGTAATGTCCCTCAGAGCCAGACATAGTGGCTCCAGGAGTGCATGGGCTGGTGTCACTCCCGGCCTGGGGCCCAGGTAGTCAAGGTCTCCTGAAGAGCTATGTTGTCTGAGGTCTAGATATTCATCTTGGGTGGCCTCCCCTACAGCTCTCCACTTCAGAGTCTCCTCACATCAGAGATGCTCCTGAGGAACTTTCAACCAGCACCTGCAGCAGCCCCCTGTGTCGTCACACAGTAACATCTTGACTCCTACATGCCTGTATGGGCTCTGGGGAATCTCAGACCATTTGTCGGAATATCTCCCTCAGCCACTTCTACCCACAACTTAGATTTAAATGCCACATTAGCTAAGATGCCAGCAAAATTTGGCGCTTGCTAAGAAGCATAAAGCCTTCTCAATTAGGCCAAAAGCCAAGGGAACAAAGAACATGACTCCTGCTCTAGGATTTTGCCACCCCTAAGATCTATCTGGGTGGATCATACTGCTTGCATTTCTAGCCCTTCCAAGGTATGGCCTATGGGGGGAGGTGGTGAAGGGTAACACTGAGCGTCATCTCTTACCCTTCTCAGGCTCTCTTCAGATTCCTACTCTCAGCACTAGCTTCCCGTTGTCCCTCCCTCTAATCAAGAAGTGTCCTCGTGGAATTATCTTCCGTCTTCCTCTCTTTGCTGATGAGTATCGGCCTAGACAAGGGTTTCTTAATCTTAATCTTTACACAGTTGTTTGGGGATGAATATTCCTCC
>PVKH010038279.1:0-11546 GCA_004027955.1 Chaetophractus vellerosus | reverse complement strand
GACCCAGAATGCTAGCTGCCTGAAATTCCTTTTCTCAAAATGGAGAATAATACAGGTGGCAGAAGGTTTTCCTTTCTTTTTCATTTATTTAAGACTGAGGTTGGACTAACTGGCCAATGAGCATATGGATTATTGGTCCTATGCTTTTTGAATACCAGAAAAACAAAATTTCTTCTTTTCCTAGTCCTCCAACAAATCACTTCCCCAATTCTGCAAGCCTTTTCAAAAAAATAATTGCTGGTGCCCCAGTAACTTCATTAGTGAATCCCTTAATGCACTCGTGAGTATGTCATCCAGAGCTACAGAAATGCTACGATTCAGTAATTTGAGAGAAAATTGGGGTCAGATTCCTTTTAGCATCTTAGACTCTATTTTTTCCTTTCTTTATTACTTACGTCAAGTCACAGCGTTTCTGCTTTTTCTTTCCAACTCCTTTACACACGACTTTTTCATACTTTGATTTTCTTCCATCAAAGTGACATGCTTTCTCGGGCTTTCAACACTTCATGGACTTATATCTAACACCCTTCTCTGGCCTACTAATTAAGTAAACAGTCTCACCTTTTCAGCCACTAACTTGTTAGCAGTAAAGAGAATATTTTGGTGTGTCAAGTTATCTTGAAAAAACTTCTGCCTTTTTGCTTAGCAGTGCAGCTTAAATTTTCCCTGGATGAGAAATGAAATGGATTATTTATTTTCAATATTAAAGCATATAAATATCATGCAACTGCTTATTCAGTAATCTTTTAAATTTTACTCTAAAAGTTATAGTCTCTTCTTGAAGGCTTTTCATTCTTTTTAACCCACAAGTACAAATTATTTTCAGCAATATTTGAACAGCAAAAAATTATGCATTAATAAAAAGAACCAAATTTATTAAATCTTTCCTGAATATTTAAGCACATTAAAAATCATGCTATTTTAGAAGCTATGTACAATAGGGGAAACAGAGATATTGAGAGGTGAGGAATTTCCTTGTTTGTTTGTCTTTTTTTTGTTTATTATTATTATTGAAATAATGAAAATGCTTTGATAATGGTTGAAGTGATGAATGCACAACTATGTGATTATACCAAATACCATTGATTGTACACTTTAGATAAATTGTATGCTTTATTAATATGTATCAATAAAATTGATTTGTTTAAAAAAATCATGCTATTTTAATATATCTACATAAAATTATAACTGATTTACATATTATTTGTAGGCCTATAAGTGTGGTCATATGAAAAGTATATACTTTATATAAATTTTGATTTTACCACTCACTGGAGCATACATTTAACTTTCAATATGGAAGCTTTTTTAAATTTTAATTCTGCTTTGAACCCCTCTGTTGCCATATTTGTTTAAGTTCTAGAAAACAACGATTTATTCTTGAAAATCATTTGTTGATGGTGTAACTGATTCCTCTCCTTTGATGTAAAATTAACTGAAATTGAGCTGTTGGAAAAACAAAGACATTAGCTGGTGTTTAGAACTTACAAATATGAAGTGAGGATTCCTGAAACCTTTAGTCTATGATTCATATGAAAATATGTATCATTAAAACCCTGGCATCTCATTTAAAACTGTGTAATCAGACTTTTTTAATTAATTAAATTTTTTTAAAGATATATCGATTACATAAATGTTACACAAGAATTTTAGGGGTACCCATATGCCCCACCTCCCACACCTCTCACAGCCTCCCACATATACATTCTTCATTAGTGTGGCACATCACCTGCAATAGATAAACACATTTTGGGGCTTTGCCACTAAGCATGGACCATAGTTCACATTGTAGACCACACTCTCTCCCACACAGTTCTGCATGTTATATGATGATATAAAATGACCTATATCTGTCTTAAAACACATGTGCACACACAAACAAACAATTCTGAATATGAAGAAATTATGTATGTTTCATGAACTTCCAAGTAACATTTAAAATTTTATGTAAGAATACTAACTTAAATTTCGATAGTCTTGCATTGCCATGTTATAATGGCTATTTGGTCTTCTTTTTGTCTGTTGGAGAAATTGGAGTCCATTTTATTATGTACCATTATTCTCAACTCCTTTAGTCTGGATAGGAGAGAATTAATTCCTATGATAGTCAATGAAATTCAATCTCTGTTTCAGTATTAAAAGTTCTTAATTCTATGAGTGACATTTTACTCAAATAACATATTTTCAGTTCAATAAGAGATTTTGAAGACACAATGATTTAAACCACAGGAATTAGTTCCACCACCAACGACAAGGATTTTGGGTGCTAGAATAATTTTCTTATGGGACCACTAAATATTCTGAAAACCATAAAAGTTCTATCCTGACATCCTGTCAAAAGGACCCTGGTAATCATTTTCTGGAATGCCTTTATTATGAAGGATGACATTAAAAACATTTTGATAGAAATAATAGAAATAATGAGGATTTCTCACCTATCAATTGGGAAACAAAAATAGCGATAATTGTAATTAGACCTGCAAACATCTGTAGAGCACTTTTAAAGTGTCAAGCTCTGTGCTACACTCAGTTTGTGATGTTTTCATTGGAGGTTATGATTATCTGGTGAAGAAACAGGCCTGGTTTCCTTCCCTTGGAAACCAGAAGACTTAATTTCATTTCTGAGAGTCTCTCATGAAGACTGAACTAAGAGGTCCCCTAATTACAATAACTTTTTTTTTTTTTTAAGATTTATTTATTTTATTACATATCTCCCCTCCCCCCCGCTGCGGCGACGCGCCGAGACTGGTCACTGTGCAGGCGCGGCTTTCCCCACTTGTGGGCGGCTTCTGCTTCTATTCACGGCCGGCTCTTGCTTCAGTTCGCGGGTGGCTGGCTGCGCTCCATTCGTGGGCAACCTGCCCTGCCCGTGGCAGCTTTTGCCCTGTCCGTGGCAGCTTTTTGCCCTGCCCACGGCGGCTCTGGCCCGCCCATGGCGGCTTGCCATTCTCAAGGCGGTCTGCCCGCTAGAAGAGGTCCCCGGGAACCGAACCCGGGGCCTCCCATGTGGTATGCCGGTGCCCTATCCACTGGGCTATCGAGCCAGCCCCACAATAACTTTTTTGGAATACCAGATCAGCAGATTTTAAAAAATGGATTTTTCCCTACTCCTAATTATTTAACACTTACTGTGCATGTAGAAAATTCGTTAAAGTGCTCTGGGTGATACAGAGATGAGTAAGAAGTAAGATATAATCTTCCCCTGGGATTTACATTCTAGTAGGGTTAACTAGATACAGATGCAAATGCCTATCACCCAGGATAAAATGTGTCAAAGGACATAAAAGAGGTGAAGGAAGGTGCAAGGGCCCTGACATGGGGAACTGGAGAAAGCATTAGAAGATGAAGAAGAGTGAGCAAGATTTGAAGAGGGAGAAAGGGATGTGAAGGGCGGAGTCCTTCCAGGTGAGCAGAGGCACCGGGTCTGAAATATGTCACGTGCACTTTAAGAACAAAATTTCTTCTAATTGGTCAGAATCTTGGTTTTCTTATAGAAAATGATAACTCTCAAGGTGAATCAGTAGACTGGGAAAACATTATGGTGGGCCCTGAGTACCAGTGGAGACATAATTTGTTTGGTACAGGTGGATTGCCAAAGTTTAGCAAATATTCAAAAATCTTTAGTATTGGCAAAAATTTGACAGATATCTATTCTACAATATCACCATTGAAGAAATAGAGAATGAGACACGAATTATCCAGTCCAAAGATTTCCCACAATAACAACAAGAGGACTTTAAAGTGTGAGGATGCCCAATTCTCAGTTTAAAAATGTCAGGAGCAACCCCCAAATTCCATGGCATAGAGTAATTGCTCAGAGGCAATTTTGCTTTTTTATCACAAGTCTGTAGCGTCCTGCAGCGGAAATGTTCCTCCACGAGGGAGTCTAACCAAGCTCCCCCAGCATCTACCTCTCAACAAAGCTTTAATGCTCTCCTTTAGTTTTCATACCAGCTCTCTCAGATGTGTATTGTTGCATCCATTTAGTAGCTGAAAACACTCTCTGCTATCGTGAAATGTGTGAACTTGGCTACCAAGGAAGATCTTGAATTAAATCTCTTGCAAATGTCAAGGAAGTATTTTAAGTTTTCAGGTGATCTGTCAAGGCACTTTGGTCACAATTTCTCTTCCTTTGACCAATGGTTTCTTAAGAAAATGAAATCCTCATCAGAGTGGGGAATGAGCAGGTGGGTTAATTCTCTGGTTCATCTAGGCCTGCAGAAACGTGGGCAAAATGGCTGTGGTACTAGACAAAATCCTCAGGCACAGAGATGCAGATGATACAGCTCAATCTGGGCCAGAGCATTCTGGCTTGGTTGGGACTGCGGGATACAAGTGGAGCACTGACAGTATCTGCTCCAGCGTGCAATCAAAGCTTCTTATCATTAGCAAGCAGCCAAGAGGAAAAGTGCAGAAACCGTGGAGTAGAATGGGTGCTCGCTGACTGGGGCAGGTAACCAGTTCCCCGTCTCTGATGAAGAGTCACACTTCAGCAGCGAGAGCCCCTGTGCAGCATCGTGGAACATGAAATTTGGTCCTTTATGTAGAGAAGAGATTCTCTAACCCATCTGTCAGCAGGACAAGAGCTCTGGGTTGTTTCTAACTATGCCACTGGTAGGTTGGTGTCAACCCAGGCGTGTTCCAGTACCTTGCCAGTGGATTGCCTGATTAATTGTGAACAAGTGTTTACAGAGAAACCAAATAGAAATGAAAGGAAAAAGGAAAGCCAATGAGCCATGCCAGCCTCTGAAACGACTTGCAATGAGTCTAATGCTCCTTCTCCTTTTTAAATAATAATCATTTGGATGGCGAATTTCTCTTTATCACTCCGGTTGTGGAAATATAGGGTTGCCTCTCCCTTCTATTCATAGTAGCTTCCAAAACAACCACCTCAATTCAATGGGATAACAATTTTTGGTCACTTGTGAATATTAAAGTGAGGAAAGGGCTCCAATTAATCTGCTATAATTTTAAATTTTGCTGACTAGTGGTCTACTAGTGGTTTAATGTCAACATCAAACAAGCATGGGTTTTGACTCTTGATCAACCATTAACTAACTTACTTGTGGTGTAACTGGGCAATAACTCGAACTTTCTAATTCACAATTTCCTCATTTGTAAAATGGGTAAAATGAGCTTTTGGCCCATGAAGATTAAAAATATTAGTAATGCAGGTTAAAGATCACTGCCTGGAATATAGGAAGAGCTCAATAAGGTTAACTCTAATTTTTGCATTATCATTGTAGCTGAAGGGGTAGGAACTGTGCTTGCATTCATGGTGAATTCCTAGCAGCATTACTGCTGAGTGAAGAAGGAAGAGCAAGGATTGTGCAGAGAAATAATCCTGAATTTTAATTCTATTTTGAACTTGGTGAGCATTTGGGTGTTTGTAAGAATGGTATTAGTAAATGCTTATAAAACACCCAGCAGTACATGGAACAAACTAAAAACTAAAACCTCAATAACTTTGAATTCTCTTTTCCTCAACCCACTTCATTCCAAATAAAGTGTATCCGAAAAGAGTGATTCTTTCTTATTTTAAAAAATTCCCCTTAATAGTTCTAGGCATCAGAGGGAAATTAAGAAATCTTCAGCTCTCCTGTACAACCAATGACCGTTTTATTGAGCCAATCTGTTAAATCTGGTGATTGTTCATTCACCAAAATAATTTTAGCTCTGGGGAATATGACAAGAGAATAAATTTGTGAATTTGCAATGTATGCCATGACCCAAAAGTAAAATACTTAACAGATAAAACATTCTTATCACTGCTATATGAAATGAAAAACAGGTAAATACATGTAATTCTAAATACAGCTGGAGGTAGTTCCAGATCTAAAACCATTAACACATTGCAAAACATGTTTTTCCAATCTGTAAGTCCCTGAGTTGGAGAGCAGCTTTTGACCCCATGTTATCACTTCATAAAACACAAAATATTTAACTGCTTGTTAAAAGTTGACAGCAGACAATTGTTTTATTCAGAATCACAGAGGTGGATAATGCTTCATCTGTGAAAACGAAGACATTAATGATTCATTAAGTGATGGAGCCTCACATTCATTTGTGCCCAATGAACTTTATAATTTCCACGCATCCTTTATATATTGTGATAAAAGTTACTCTAAAACTTTTATGGTGGAAGTTGCTACCAATATATAATTATAACTTGGCATTTTCCAAGATACATGTTTAGTCTTATATATTTTAGATACATGCTTGTATTTCATAAAATGTATTTTCTTTAAAAATTGAGTCGCTCCATGTTTCTTGTGTTTGCATTGTGTTTTATGGTAAATATTACTTATATTTAAATTGCATGGGTTATTCATATCATAGGATGACATCTTAATTTGAATCAAATTAATTAGAAAGCAATGGTAAGCCTCAAATAAAGATGAATAAACCATCAAGCAGATATGAGCCCTTTTCTCTAGCATTATGCCTCTCAAATGAGGTTGTGTCCCCTTTTTGGTGCCTCCATTTCCCCACCAATAAAATGGGGGAACTTTTTCAATATATTCTGTAGGAAAGCTACCTGTCACTCTGAAAAGCTAGAATTAAAATTCAGGTCTGTTTCTCTCCAAAACCAATGTTCTTCGCCAGCTCTACGCAACTGAAGGGAATAGTCACTTTCAAAATCTTTCAATATATGTGTTTCTCACGGAGGGAAGGTCTAAGACACTTAACACATGCTTGTGCATTCTTTCTGTTTGTCTCCGTCTTGGTTAGATAGGTTAACCCACAGAAGCTCACTTATAGAGATCGGGCGCCCACCTCTGTGTAATTTACTTATTGAATTAACCCAGTGTACTTTATTTACTGGTGATTTCTACTTTTGGGTTTAGGCAAGTCACAATTGCATATCAAGGCAGATGCTAAAAGCATTTATCTCTGATTTACTTCCCCTTCCAGCTGCACTATAATAGCTTTGTGCATCCACATCCTCTTCTACATCTTGATCTTGGAAATAGGCATAGCCATTTCACTTGCTTTGGTCAAAAAATGTGAGTGGGAACTATGTGTGTGATCACTTTGGTGCAGAAGCATATCATTGCTGGTATACAACCCTTCACCTGTCCTTTTGTTTTCCATGTCTATTTTGAAGTACTAAGTTGCTATGGACAAGTTAATGTGCCAGCCAAGAGGTCCCCACTCACAGCAATGTTTCCATGTGTAAGTAATTAACTAATATTGTTTTAAGGCGTGGAGCTTCTGGAATTCTTTATTACTGCTCTGATGATTCTGACAAATGAACAATGAAATGTACAGATCAATATGGTGCTCAGTGACACATTGAATAGGTAGGCTCAGCCTCGATGTTCAAGGCTTGCAATAAAAAAAGTCAAATTCCATAATTTTGAGATCACTTACATAGTTTCTTTCTTCAGGCAATATTCTGAGTAGTAGAAATATCAAAGAATATAAACTTATGATTAGATTTTCTCATCTCTAAGTGAAAGGTCAACCTCATAATCCCGTTATAAAAAAATAAATAAAAATAATGAGTGTCTCAGAGCACTTTAAATAGAAATATATTTTTTGTTACAATCTATTTTTCTTACCTTATGATAGTAAAGGAAGTCTATCAAATCCTTAGGATTTCTGAGTGAGTTTCTCCAACCATTCAAAGACCCATTTAATTTCCAACATACCGATAATTTTTCATAAATAAAGGGAAGCTTCTGTATATTTGTTTAACATATCATGTTAAAATAGCAGTTACTTTTTTCACCATACTGAGAAGTTGTTTTTGGAATGGTCTGTCTTACATTACAGACTATGGGATAAGCTTAAAATTCTCATTATTGGGGTTCTGTTAGCACCCCAGAGTGATAGACAGCTCTCTCCAAAGCTGCTGAAATTAAGGTGCAATGAACGGCCCCTGACATTGTCAAGACATATTAAAACACTATGGAAATAAGAAATAAATTGTATTTTCAAATAAGAGGCCCCCCAAAGTCAAAAGAGCAGACAGACCATGTTGTAGGTGCCAAGTACAGGCCTAACTTTGTCATTGAGCTTTGTCATCTCATAGAGGTAACTGAATGATGCCTGCTCTAGAGTTTATTACAGCAAGGCCTAATTTGTTTAAGTATTACTAAAGGAGTTCCCTTTCACAATGCTGAGTAGACCAGATAGTTTTTATATGAAATAGAAAATCCTCAATATTTACCAATTTTTTACCCTCTGTCTAAGCTTTCCTTCCATTTGGGATAAATATAGTTCATAAGTCTTCATTTTTAGTAAAAGTTTTTGAAACCTTCAGAACTCAACAATCACTTCCTTTTTATAACTTTCTAAAGAAGTAAATTTGGAAGGAGTGTTATTAAATTCTCCTTATATATAATTTAATATTTTTCTCATTATGAAAGGAAAGTATACACAACTTAGAAAGTTTAGAAACAAAAGAAATGTTAAAAATATTAAAAAAATAATAATATCCAACATGAACTGGACACTATAATAAGTGCAGCAAGATTCCAAGTAACTCATGTAATCCTCTTAAAATCACCTATAATCATACCTTTCAGGAAAACACAATCAGCCTATTTTCTATAAGGTCACTTTATTCCTTATATATATTTGCATACAGCAATCTTTATTTTGAAGATAAATTCATGCAATTAAATATACTTTGAAATCATTATTTTGAGATATGTAATATTTAGTCAAATAGATATACCTGCAATGATTTATGCATCTATTTCCCAATTCTTACATATTTAGTTTGCCTATATTTTTAATGTTTATAAACAATCCTGTAGAGAATATTCTTTTAGATTTATCTTTGAACACAGTACTAAGAAACATATAGACCAGATTTTGAAATGTGTAATCAGTGAACATAAAATATTTAGAGATTATGAAACATACTGTCAATTTGTTACTGAGAAAAGATAATAATTTATGCTCCCATTATTCATTAATTTATTTATGTGTTATTCAATCTATCCACAGTGTTCTGAGCATTGGAGATACAATGGAAAATAAGTCAAGACTAGTGATTCATTCAAATTGGCTTCAGATGATATTTGCCTAAATTATGTCATTTGGCTTTGGTTTTCTCATTTCAGTGTTGAATCTGAATGCATTCTGTGCTGCCATTTCTTCCTTTCCCAAACTTTAGTGGGGTCAATAATTGTGTGATTATTTAGGTTACCACCTATATCTAATAAGCTTAACAGGGGCAGTGAAATGTGCAAGATATGTCATTTGGCACTACTGTTAATATCAAAAGCTCAGTTTCAAATATATATATAACTTGGAGTGATGAATTATTTATACAATTTATATCTTGAAATTCTACCAGACAAGTTGAAGTACATAGTAAGCGTAGAGATCATCCCATCTTTTTACTCCTGGGGAGATGCTAGAATTGGTGTGCATACAATAAAGCTGAGTTGCAAATGGAAATTTAGAGACTAGCTCCAACATCTCTGGCATCCTTATAAGAATAAAGCTGAATGAACTGAAAACCAATGACTTTTCTTGGACTCATTGAAAAATTGAGGTTGCCGGGTAAACTGCTACCCTGAAATCTGGAGAGCGGGTGAAAACAGAGAAACACAGCCAAGATTAGCATACCTGTAACAGATGTAGCTGGAACCATAAAATGGAAAGTCACCAAGCTGTCACAATGAAAAGCCAAGAAAAATCACCTGTGTCTTTAGCAGGGAGCAGGGAAAAAAATAACCATTTTGAAATAGATCTGTTGGGTTCTCCATAACAAAGACCTACTCTACAGTCTAAAAGACTTTACTAGAGCCTTATATCACATAGGCTGAAGGGCAATACCCAACTTCAGCTACTTCTAGCATTCCTGTTTCAGCAAAGTGAGGGAGACAAAAGAATCTTAGAAACACTTGTGAAAGACACAGTCCAGGGACATAGGCCCACTAAAGGACTAACAGTTGATCAAAGAATTATAGAACGCTCCCTGACACACATTCCTTACCACAGCACAAATAAGGCTCCGGTATAATAACAGTTGATTACAGGTAAAAGAAACTTCAAGGCTCAAATAGTATTTAAGAAGGATTCTTAGGGAACTTCAAAGAATACAGATAAGAGATAAACAAGAACACTAAAGGAATTTGAAAACCCTGGCACCTACACCTACAGCTAACACTGAACACAGCCTGAATTCTAGGAAGATTAATAATAAACTTCACAATAAGGCATATTTTCCTTAGTTCCTATCAAATGATACATCATGTTCAATTTTCAATAAAAATTATAAAATATGATAAAAGGCAGGGAAAAAAAAAAACCAAAGAGACAAAACAAGCAACAGACATGGATTCAGATGTTACTCAGATTTTGGAATTGTAGACAGAGAATTTTAAAAACCATGATTAATATGTTAAGTGAACTAATATGTAAAGTAGACAACATGCAAGAACAGATGGGTACTATAGCCAGAAAGATAAAAACTCTCATAAAGAATCAAAAGGAAATGCTGTGAATCAAAAGTACGGTAACAGAAATGAAGAACCCTGGGACAATTTCAAAAGGTATAACATATGCATAATTAGAATACCAGAAGGAGAAGAAAGAGGAAACATAGTAGTAGAAATATTTGAGGTAATATTGGCTTAGAACATACCAAATTTAATGGCAGACCCAAAATCATAAGTGCAGAAATCTCAGAGAAACACAAGCAAGATAAATACAAAAAACAAAACAAAACCAAAAAAATTTCTTAGGCATACCATATTTGAACTTCAGAAATCCTTGAAAGACCAAGGGAGAAAAAAAAAACCTAAACAACTTTAGAGGACATTTAGAGTGGCAAAGATGAGGATGATAGGGGCATCTTTTCATAAGCCTAGAAGAAAGTGGAGGGAAATATTTAAAGTGTTGCAATAAACAAAAAACAGTCTAAAATTCTGAATCCCATCAAATTAATATTCAAAGTGAAAGAGAAATAAAGACTCTCAGATAAACAAAAATTGAGGGAATTAGTTGCCAGTAGACCTGCCCTGAAAGCAATGTTAAAAGAAATTCTTGAGAAAAAAATAAAATTACACTGGTCACAAACTCAGTTATACATTAAAAAGGAAATGAAAAAAAAAAGTATCAGAGAAGGATTAAAGAAAAGTTAAATAAAATATTTTATTTTTCTTATCTTTAATTAATCTAATAGATGAATGGTTGTTCAAAGTAATAGTAATAAAAATGTCTTATGTTTTTATAACATATGAATAAGATAACTTAATGAATTAATGAAAGTGTTGTTATAAGGGAAATGAGGATGGGCTTGGGAATACTCTGTAAAGAGATACCTACACTTCCCATGAAACAGTATAGTGTTATTTGAAAATAGACTTGGATTAGTTGTAAGTGTTTATTGCAAACTTTTGAACAACTAAACACATTTTTAAAAGAAGTATAATTGATATGCTAATGGAGGAGGGAAAATACAATCATATAAAATTCACAATTAAAACCAGAGAAGACAGAAAACAAGGGGAAAAGGATAAAAATGAAGAATAAGTGCAATGAATAGAAAACTGTTACAGACATGGTAGATAGCACTCCAA
>PVKH010038278.1:0-11350 GCA_004027955.1 Chaetophractus vellerosus | reverse complement strand
AAGAGGCAAGGCAGGATTTCCAACACCTAATTAATGATTATTCTAGCAATTTATCTTCTCTAAATTGCATGATGATGAGTCACAGAAACATCATTTCTACTCTGGTATTTTCATAAAACCAGAAATGCAGGGTGATGTACTAGATGAGACATTTCCTGAGGGCTATGAGACAGAGGTTCCAGACACACCAGAGTGGCAAAATAGTGGATAAGCAAGCTGTTAAGTCATTATGTCCCTCAACAATAAAAGGGGCATAATAGGTCTTTTTTGCATGATGCGAAATTAGAGTCTAAACTTGGTTAATCATCCACAGAATTGAAAAGTTTTAAGAAATTGGGATATGAGTTTTTTTTAAATCACTTTTTTATGCTCTGCCTGTGGAAAGATGCATGGCAGGGATGACAACACACACAACATATCAGAGCCAGGGGCCAACAACTCTGAGCTCAAAATTTTTTTACACCTCAATTGAAAATAAGAAGTGGAGGAGATTAGAGGAAGGACTACCTACAGAGTGTGCACACAAGGGAATGCATGCTTATTAGGTAGATGAGGAAATATAAGCAGATTAAATATTTAGTGTACTTCATGGGCTCTCAGGTTATCATTGCACTAAGTTAATATGTCCTTTAGTTTTGTACTGTGAAGAATTCACCATAGCTTGTAAAAAGGCCTAAGTTTTTTGAAATAAGGTCAATGCAAAAGTTTATCTAAAGTAAATAGGAAGAGGAAGAAGCAAAGAGCTGTCAAAGATAAAACATTTCTAAATGTGAGAACTGACACTTTATAGCCACACAAATTCCTAGATCTAGAAACAGCAAATTTGCAAAGGTGGAAAGCAGTTTAGAGATTGTGGGATGGAGAAAAGGAGGGGATGGGGGAAAGAGGAGTGTGTGTTTGTAAAAATTAAAAATTACAAAAAACATTCCTAGATCAGACGTATGGTAACATTAACTACATTAAAGAAGACAGGGACTTTGCAAACACTATTTATCTTATGCATCTGTTGAACTGTATTAAGATTTCATGAAAAGAAACTAAAACTAGATTTTGATCACCACTTCTTGTTATCTTAAAAAGACAAAAATATAGCAACATTTCTTCAATACTAATTTTGACATTAGAGTTTGTCTGTTCATCCTAATTCCAGCTTTTCTGCATGTATTTGATGTATTCATTTAAGTGGAAGGAAGGACACTAATGTAAAGAAAATATATGAAGACAGAATGAGCTCTGATCTCACTCTGGGGAGGGAAGGATTGGAAGGAATATAAATCCCAGCAGTTCTTTTCCAGGAGTCATCATGGAAAAATTAAGAAAAAAAAAAGT
Organism: Chaetophractus vellerosus; assembly: GCA_004027955.1. NCBI lineage: Eukaryota > Metazoa > Chordata > Mammalia > Cingulata > Chlamyphoridae > Chaetophractus > Chaetophractus vellerosus. The sequence continues at coordinate 10,021 of PVKH010038278.1, read as the reverse complement.
TTCTTGGTTCTATTGCACTTTCAACTGTAAGTCAGATACTCTGCCTTCCTCTTTCCTACAGTATTTTTCCTCTCATTTGTTTTTTATAAGTGAACTAAAAGGAACAAAGTCTGTGGAGTTTCCAAATAAGATTCGCAAATGGCTAACAATTTAAAGAGTGAGAAAAATATATTAAAAATTTCTGTTTAGGAAAGGCAGCCTTCTTTTTAGCAAGGAGAAACTCCACAGGAACAGAATTGTTACAGTTTCCTAAGCATGGCATAATGTTTATTACTAGAAACTATTATCTTGTCTTTGTAACATGTATTGCTCCTTATTCTCCTAACAGCACTTTCTTCTTCCCTGGGGCTTACTCTCCTTCTTACTCTCACTCCACAGGTATATGTGAGGCAGACACTACATCTCCTTGCCTGTGTGCCCCAGGTCTGGCCAATCAGCATATTCCATCCCCTAGCAATAGTGATTGGGGCAGGATGGTCATGTGACCCAGCTCAGCCAATGAAAGTCGGTTCTGGGACTTGGTTGTATATATTGGTAATAAGACTCTTTTTCACTGGCTAGCTGCTATTGGATGATGTGAGAGCTCTTCAGGAGGTGGAAACTACCACACTGGTAGGAATGGCTTAAGAATAGAGGCCGTGATGATCATATTTGATTTTCTTTGCAAAAAGTTTTGTTTAAGGATGAAGTTGGATTTTTAGAGGAAATTTAAGGTTAAAAAAATTAACAGACGGTAAATATGGGCCATAGGCTAGAGTCAGTAGCAATTCTTAAGCAACAAGTAGCCAATTCTACAGAAATTTAAACATTTTTTTGCTTTAACCTATCCAGATTTTGAAATTTATTTAATCAAAACATCTTCGCATTCATGTGCAACTCAGTCTCCATGACACTCCCATGATACAGGAATTACTAACATCCTAATTTTACAGTGGAATAAGTTGAAGCGCAGAGAGGTTATGTAATTTTTCCCAAACTCACACAGGCAGAAAGAGGTGGGCCTGGGAATTAGACCAATCAGCCTGATTCCAGAATCTATCTTAAACACTCTGCTATGCTATCTCTTCAGAGCAGAGCCCTTAGCCATCCAGCTATTGAAAACAAAGAATGTATTGCTATGCACTTTATCAAGAAGTTTGAGACAGATAGATATTGTCACATAGGTTGTCACAGAGTGAAGAGGGTGAGACTATGAGAAGAAATATGGTGTCTTGCTTAAGTGTGGGTCCTGCATTCAAAACACCTGGGTTTGATTCCCAGCCACACTGATTACTTAGCTGTGTGAGTAAATGATTTCTCCTCTGTGTGTCTCTGCTTTCTCATTTATAAAATGGAATTGATAATATTACCTACCTGTTTGGGTTGTTGTGTGGATTAAAAGTGACAGTGTATATATGGAATTTAGCAGAATATACTATTTTAACTATTGTTATTAATAATAAATCTGGACCTTTTTTGTTGTGCCATTCTTACACAAGATTTTTTTTTCTTTTTCTTTTTCCATTTATATTTTCCCTCTCAATACACCTGGCTATTCTTTCTTTAAACCAGTCATTTTATTTTAGCCATCGCTGGTTTTGTCCTCATTATTTCATCTAGATCTAACAGGCTTTTCTTTTGGAACAATGAGGAAAAGGGTGAGATACAGAAAAAGTCAAGTCCCCAACCCTACCTTTTTGCCTCTGTCCTTAGAGAGCCAACAAGGTACACAGTCATTTACTGTTCCTGTAGAAGTTGAGAGATACTGGTGTCATTTGTTTGTTTTACCCAAACTGTTTTCTTGAGGGAGGGACTATCAACTGGCAGCTACTGTTAGGAAGCTGCTGATTCCCACACTTCTATACAGAAAGTCAGCATGCCTGGTAGTCTGATTTCAAGGTTAAAAGGCCAAGGATCAATTGCTAGGTGAATTAAAAAACTTTGCTACTCTGAATGACAGACAGCAAGACATTTAAAATGTATAATGATATATACTGTTGGAAAATTTGTGCAGAGGCAGTGCATTATAGATTGTGGTTGCCTGGTACCTGTGCTTTATGGGCCACAAGCAGCCACAAGTAAGTGCTTCAGAATATTTTACCCACCTCAGTGCAGTAGTGGATGCTTTACATGCACTTAAAAAAAGGGCAGAAGAGGCTTTTCCCTCCTCCACATCTTAGAAAGAGATATGATATACTTTGGGAGGAAGGACATGGCACATAAAAGCAATCAAATGACAGTTCCACTATACCCCTCTTCCTCCTTAGACTTTCTACACTTATCAGCTATGGAGATAAACTTAATATAATTATTATATTTTACCATAATTGCATGTGAACTCAATAGATTACTTCTGGAGTTTAAATCAAATAATGATCAAGGCTGACCTAACTAAAATTACCCAGCTCTAATATTTTGTGAACCAGTTAGAGTTTGGAGAGTTACAGAGAAGCAGAAAACTGACTTAATACAATTCACTTTTATCCTTAAACATTAAATGTAATCTCTTATTCTTTTTCATGTGGTGAAGAAATGCTAAAATTAGAAAATTTTTTCACTTAAGAGTTTCATCTCACTGTTAGCAATAACTGTTAGGAAGTGAACATCACCTTTTTCTCAGAGGAATTTTCTATTTGGCCATTGCTGGAGGCAGGATGTCGCATTAGATGGGAAACTGGACCTAGAGATACTTGTGCATCTACTGAAAGAGTGTGTGCAGGAGCATACAGATGGCATTTTCAAAGTCTTGACAGTTATTTTTCTTGCTCTAGAGCGTATGATGATTTGAAAAGAGCGTTTGAAGAGCTGTGAACAGAGTTGTAGCTTTCTTTTACTTTCAGCAAACAGTGGTCTTCATACATTTTAGTTCATCTAAATATCACAGAGTTTCATGGGGGGAAAATGTAGAAAATGAAATAATCAATTTCATTTGAGGTTGAGGGGAAGCAATTAGAAAGAGAGGCATGGTAAACTGTGTTCTTCCTATATTCTCCCAATTCTTTAATAAGAGAAATCTTGATTTGCTATACCACCTAAGTGATTATTTAATTATTAGTACCCATATGTGGTTTATGTATGTATGTATTTATGATTCTTTGTAGATACCAATTGTTTATAGTTACCCTAAGGATGTAACCAAAACAAGTTGTTATTTCACATGCTACAGAATTTTATTCCAGTCTGCCAATATTAATTTTAGTTCATTGGCAAGGAGTCTTATCAGCATAGGATGGTGGGAATTAAACTGTAGCCTAGGAATCAGGAAAATTGGGTTTTAATCCCACTTGCCACCTTTCTTGTTGTATGTCCTTGACAATCCCTTAATCATTATTTATTTTGGCTTTCTCATCTCTAAAATGCTTAGGTCATGCAGGCATTAAAAGTTTTACATGGAATGATGGCATAAATACAAATGTTTTGGCTTGGCATCTAGAACTTTCTACAAATATCATTTCACCTTCACTCCCAGTTTTATTCCCACATGATCCCTCTATTTACTCATTTCTTCAGCAAAATGAAATAACATTTCACCTGGAGGAATCTTATTCAGATTTTTTCTCTTCTATTTTAATTCAGAAACACATCATTTCATATTGTCTGGAAAACTATGAATGAGGACACAAGTGACTATTCTTAGTTGTTTCCTTGATGAATCTGGTACAAGGAGAGGAGCTGATTGCCTTTCTCTGGTACATTTGGCTTTGTTTTTTGCCAAAATTCAAGTGTATGTGAATTGGTTTTATTTTTTTCCTTCTTGTAATCTGGATTGATCAAGGAAATGCGGTTTTTAGTAGGATATCTTACTTTACTGTCAGCAACTTAGTTTGGAAGCTTCTATGCTGAAATTAGTGCTTCTCTCAGAAATAGATAAAACAAAATTTAAAAGTGTAAAATTCAGTTTATAACAAATCACTGAGGGGCTAAATGGAATACTCTCCAGTAGGCTCCTCAGGGACATACTGCTCCAACCATATATATTGATTATTTGATTTTTATGTATGCTTCTGAAGTAATAATGGTATTTCCAGAATACACTTTCTTTGTTACATTTGAATATTAATAAATATCAATACATAAGATAGCAACAAAGGCAAATAACATCTATTGAGAATCACAACTATGTTCCAGGAATTTTAGATGTTGTCAATATTATTAGCCCCATTGCACAGATACATTAATCAAAGTTCAGAAAGGTTAAGTAAATTAACCTGGTCAAACCATTAGTATTTTTCCTATCAGGATTCAAGCTTAGCGCTGCCTGACTCTAAAATATAAGCTCTTTCTGTATTGTCATGAGGCAAACTTCAGGATACTATTCTCTAGTGTGAGTCAAACTTGTTTGGTTTTAACTTACCTGTTTTAAATGAGGAGACATTTTTGTCTCCTGGGTTTTACATATTGTTGGCGTGGAATAAATATAGACTAAATGAAGGAAAGGTGAGGATTGCACTAGGAAAGAGCTTTGTACATATATTTCTGAAAGTTACTGTAGAGCTCTTTTGGAGCATGTGTGCATTTGTATTGGTTCCTTCTGGTGGTTTAGAGCTATGTACTCCAGAAAGACATGTTCTTAAACATAATCCATTCCTGAAGGTATAGGCCCATTGTAGATAAGATCTCTTCAAGATGTTACTTCAGTTAAGATGTGGCCCAAAAGAATCAGCTTGGACTTTAATCTGCATCACTGGAGTCCCTTATAAGGAGAGTGAAAGTCAGACAAAAAAGTGAGAGGGAACAGCCAGAAGCTGAAAGTTAGAGGAATCCAGAAGAGAAGGGAGAGGCTAGGAGAGGCCACAATATGCATTGCCATATGACAGAGAACCAAGGACCAAGGATCACTGGTAGCCAGCCCCAGAATGCTACAGTCTTCTGGGAGAGAGCATTGCCTTGATGATGTCTTGTTTTGGGATTTCTCCTAACCTCAAAACCGTGGGTCAATAAATTCCCATTGTTTAAGCCAACCCATTGCATGGTATTTGCTTTAGCAATGAGAAAACTGAAACACTCCTGAACCATCTGTGACTACTAATGACTCCTCTGTGCGAGAGAGGGAAGTGGTTTCCTAAAGGAAGAAGGTTGGGCAATAAATCTGCAGAGGTTCACTGATACATTCATTAAACATGACTTCAGATCATTTAGGAGGCTATCTCGTGGCTCTATCACTAAAGTATTTCCCAGCTGTGTCACTGCTGCCCATTGTCTTCTCTTTCCCTGGAAAGGAAGACTTGATGGTACATGTGGCAAGGGCATTTATTTCTTCACAGCCAATCCTGCCTCAGGGATTACTTGACTCCACTAAGGAAATAAGTAATGCCAGGGAGGCCATTTTTGCAAGGTATGGGATAAAACGAATCCTCTTATCCTGCAATGTTGTCAATGTGTAAGATTATCTGAGCATCCTCAGGAATAATTGTCACTACTGTTTGCAGACTTAACACAGATTAAAATTAAAGTACTGTCTTTACAAGGGAGTAATATATATTCTTTTTTCTTTAATAAAGTTTATTCTTTTCTGATTATAAAATAATGTATGGGCGTTAGAGGATGTTTAATGTAGAGAAAATCTGAAAAAAGAGAAAAACATCAGTTACAACTCTACTACAATATATAAGACAATTATTGCTAACATTTTGGTGTGTTTCCTTCTAGCCTTAGCATTTTTTGGACACTTGAGATAATATCACATGTATAATTTGTACCTCTTTTTTGCTTTTTCACTTAATATCCTTTGAACGCTTTCCTAATTTATTTAAAATGCCAAATTTTTTCAAAAGAAGCATTTTTAACCTATTATAATCACTTCTCAATGGCATTAGAGTCTCCTAAATATACATGCACAATGATTATATAATATCCAATCCTATCAATCAACCATTACTTTCCTCAGTCACATGACTGGTTATTCACAGAACCAGGAGTAGCAACAAACTTCTCTCAATCATAAGGGCAAAATCCAAGAGAGATTTTTTTTTTTTTAACTTCGTGTTCTCAGATAAAGGATAAAATCAGAAGTAGAACTGGGATTTTGATTAAAACAAGTAATTCACTCTTAAAGAAGAGTTTCATTAAATTTTCAGTCATTTTTTCACACAGTTTTGAAGGAGTTCAAAGTAAGCAGGGAAAGTACAATGCCAGTTAGTTTACTCTAATGGGATTTATTTTGCCTGTTAACATATACACCCCTTTTGTGTCTGTACCAGATGGAATATAAGCAGATTTTTAGTGACAAATGATATAATATTATAGCATCTACCATAGGTTCGTGAGGCTGGGTTATGTTGTGGTTTTAATTATAACAACTTGATCTATGGTTTGAGTGTGAACACTGGGATTTTATCCTTCAAACTTTCCTTGTCATCTATTATAGGAATGTGGAAGTATAATCATTTTTCTGAGGTCACAGAGGGACATGATTGTACAGCTGAAATATAAGCTTCAGTACTGACTGAATCCTTAGCTTTGTGCACAGGCCCAGTTAGAGGCATAAAGCTTTTCTCTTCTCCAGTAATGACTTTGAGTTCCAGCTTTCAGAGATTTGTCTGACATTGAATCTAAGCTTTGTGATCAGTATTTAGCAGGAGAAGAAGGGGAGGAATTACTTACACTTTGGCATACATTAGCATGCAAATAAATCCTTTCTCTACATTGTGGAAGAGTCTGAAATGATCGTGTATACAATGTATCTTTTATCAATGACACTGAATGCTAATGTTGCTTTGAAGAATGCACATTTAGAGGCCTTCTCCAAACATTTACAGTTTCTTTTTCTTAGAACTTCTAGCTATTGTGGTTTTAAGTAAAAGATAATTAAGAATTGATTAATTTATTCATTATTTACACCCCTATAGTCTCCCAAATTTTATGTGGCTTATATTAATATACATGTATACAATAAAACCTTATATTTAAATAGAAAATTGTAATCACAAAAAACAATATCATTATAACCCTTACACATTCTATTAGTACTCACATGAGTATATGATTGACCTTTACTTTCAGTTCTGGGCTTTTTTTGCAGTCCAGGTTAATTTGGATAGACTACCTGAATCTCACTTGATAAGTGGAAACATAAGATAACTTCAAGTGTGTTACACTTTTTCTGTACTAATGTTTCCAAGTAATTTATTCCAAGTGAACATACATAAGGGGCCATTAGCGTTGTTTAAGCTACTGTTGTTTGAAGACTAGAGAGAAGATTCAATGTTACCAGATGTTTTTTGGCTAAGAAATGTTCAGCTGACATTACTGGCTGATTGCCTGTATATTGCAAGCAATGAAATTTGAAAATGTTTGCCCAACACACCAAGCAGAGAAGAGGGCAAAGCTTTGAAATAATTTATTAAACTTCAAATTTATTTACCAGGGGCCGAATGGATAGCCCAGTGGATAGGGCGTCGGCATACCACATGGGAGGCCCCAGGTTCGGTTCCCGGGGACCTCTCCTAGCGGGCAGACCGCCTTGAGAATGGCAAGCCGCCATGGGCGGGCCAGAGCTGCCGTGGGCAGGGCAAAAAGCTGCCATGGACAGGCAAAAGCCGCCACGGGCAGGGCAGGTCGCCCGCAAATGGAGCGCAGCCAGCCACCCGCGAACTGAAAGCCGGCCGTGATGGAAGCAGAAGCTGCCCACAAGCGGGGAAAGCCGCGCCTGCGCAGTGATCAGTCTCGGCGTGTCGCCACAGCGGGGGGGAAGGGGAGATATGTAATAAAATAAATAAATCTTAAAAAAAAAATTTATTTACCAGAGGTAAGGTAAGATAGCATTTTTAACATTATTAGTGGCTTTATGTTTATCTAACTTTAACTTTTTACTGATTTTCAAAAGTTCTTTGTATATTAAGTATATTGGTTTTCTCTGATACCAAGCAAATAATTTTTCTAAATTTACTGTTTGCTTAGTTATGATTTCTGAATTTGATAACAAACATGGCAGTGAGTCTAATGCAGTTATTCTCAACCAATTTTGTACACAGGGGACATTTGGCAATGTCTGGAGACATTCTTGGTTGTCACAAGTGGGGGAGGGAAGCTACTGGCATTAATGGGTATAGGTCAAGAATGCTGCTAAACATCCTAAAATACATAGGGTGTCTCCACAATGAAGAGTTATCAAACCCAAAATATCAATAATGCTGAGGGTCAGAAAACCTGGTCTAATGTATCATCTTGGTATTTATTTGTTCCCATATTTATTAAAGAGAATGTGAAGGTTTCTCCAGAACATTCCAAGATTATAGATTCTGTTTTATTTCCTGATCATTAAGACTCACTTTCCAAGTATCGATAAATTGGGTGAGGTAAGTCAGATAAAATCATTCATATTTGTTTTCCTCTGATGAATCAAGACACTATCACAGTTTTAGAAGACTTGCGAGGAAAACTGGTCAAAATTTAAGACCAGCTTCACATTAAATTGCCCAAACTTAAACCCAGTAGTCTTCCCTATTGAAATATCCTTGGCCTGCACATAACCTCCCCAGTCAAGGAGTCCACTCCAATTGGCAAGCCTATCATTTGGCAGAATTACCCTTTTGCCTCTTGCTGGATTTAGTGTCAGAATGACCTGATTACAAGTCTTTGTTTCTCTACTACTCAGCCCTGTGACCTTAGTCAAATTACAATTCCTTTTCTCCCCCATGTCTAATTTCATTAAAATTTTTACAACTTTACTGAGGTATCACTTATGTACCATAAATTACACATATTTCAAGTATCTGATTTACGTTTTGCCATATGTATATACCAATGAATCCTCACTACAGTCAAGATAATGAACATAACCATCACCCACACATTGTTTTTCCCCTTTTGTAATTCCTCCCCTTCATCCCCAGGCAACCACTGATCTGTTTTCTGTTACTATAGATTAGTTTGCATTTTCTATAATTTTATATAAATGGAATCTCACACAGAATATATTTCTTTGTGTTCTGGTTTCTTTCACTCAGAATAATTTTGAGATACAGCCATATTGTTGAATGCATCAATAATAATTCAGTTTTTTTAATGCTGAGTAGTATTTCGTTGTATGGAATTTTTTATCCATTCATCTGGCAGTGGACATTTGTGTACTGTACTGGTTTGAGTCTTTTGTGGACCCCAGAAAATTATGTTCTTAAGCTAACCCATTCCTGTGCATGTAAACCTATTTTATGTGGGACTTTTTGGTCAGATTCAGTTAAAGTACTTTTTAATTAATTAATTTTTTTTTTTAGGTACTGGGACTGGGGATTGAAACTGGGACCTCATATGTGACTGGCTGACACTCAACTATTGAGCCACATTGGCTCCCTTGAGTTGTTTTTTGTTTGTTTGTTTGTTTGCTTGTTGCTTGATTTTTAATGCTTTTTCCCTTAGGAGGCACTGGGAACCAAACCCTGCACCTCCCCTGTGGGAGGCGGGTGCTCAACTGCATGAGCAGCACCTGTTTCCCAAAGGGACCTTTTGATTAGATCATTTTTATTAGATCACTTCAGTTAAGGGCCTTTGATTAGATTGCAGGACCCAGGGTGGGTCTTAATCCATGTACTGTAGTATTACATAAACGTAGTCATGCAGAGAAGGAGAGCTCCCATGTGACCCTGACATGTGAGAGAGGACTCCAGGATCACCTGAAGCCATAGAAAGCTAGAGAAATCCCAGAGGCTAAGAGAGAGGCCAGAGACTGGAATCAGCAGAGCAGCCTGAAGCTGAAGAGACAAGTAGACTGGGGAGAGATGAGCCATATGCCTGATTGCCCACAGATGAGGTTGGGGAGAAAGTGAGCCTGGAGAAGAAAGCAAAGTCTATCTGCCATTTTGCCTTGCCACAAGGCAGGATTCCAGGATCTGCCAGCAGCTGACTATTGATGAGACAGCATCTCTGATGATGCCTTGATTTGGACATTTTCACATCATTGGAACTGTAAGATTTTACACTAATAAATTCCCATTATAAAAGCCAATCTACTTCTGGTATTTTTTGCATTGGTAGCCTTTAGGAAACTCAGACAGGTACAATAACTTTTTGAACTTTTTTCTTTAATAAAGTTTTCACTATCTTT
>PVKH010038277.1:0-11342 GCA_004027955.1 Chaetophractus vellerosus | reverse complement strand
CTTGCTTGACCAAACAACTGGGCACAATTAACTGGCCAATTGACACATTAGCCTAACCATCACAGTATCTTTGATAATCACTTGGATAACCAAAGATGAATAAGGCAGTCTCTGCCCTCAAGAAACTCAGTGTATTAAAAGATGTAATTAGGATGTAAAAGAGAAGTGTTTTCCTACTGGAATAAATACTAAGGAATCATAGTTAAAGGAATTAATGTTGGCATTGGAAAGCCATATGGTGTAGTGAAAAGAGTAAGCTTGAGAAGTCATCCTGGGCTCAAATCCAGTTGTTTGTATTATTTTGAGCAAATCACAGTCTCTTTGAACCTCAGTTTCTAAACTTTCAAATGGAAACACTTATCTCACCAGATGTTTTGAGGTCTAAATTACAGCACCCCACATTTTGTGAGGGATCTATATTCTCTCTCTAATTTTATCTTCTACTCTCACCTAGAGGTGCATGAGATCTCTGCAATGGAGACTTATAAGTGCATTCTGGAAAGATAAGTGGAATTTCATCAGGCATAGTGGTATGGAAGGCTTTTCCTTATTGAGGGAAGATCATAAATGTATGGGTGGTATGAAAGTCTTTGGGGGTATTTGCAGAATTAGTTGTGAGGGAAAGATATAGGTAAATGGGTTAGGATAGGTTTTGATAGGTCTTAAATGCTACACCACAGATTATGGATTGCACCTGGTGCTTAAGATAAGTGTATTGGAGATTTTTAAATTTTATTTTATTTTTTAATTAGAGCAATTGTAGGTTAATAGAAATATCATGCAGAAAGTACAGAGTTCCCATATAACCCCCCTCCCATGCATACACAGTTTTCTCTTATTAACATTTGGCAATAATGTGGTACATTTGTTTCAATTGATGAACAAATATCTTAATAATTATATCATTAAGTATAGTGCATAGTTTACCTATTAGTTTACCTATTGGTTCACTATTGGTGTTGTACAGTTCTATGGGTTTTTAAAAATTATTCTGGCAGCATATACAGCATAAAATTTCCCATTTTAACCTCTTTGAAGTATACAATTCAGTAGATTTGGAGATTTTTAATCAAGATATTTTACCTCCTTTCTAAGGCTAACTTCTTAGTTCCTCTCTTCCTTCTTTTATTTAATCATTCACAAATATTGAGTGATTTTTGTACACTAGGCATTGTTTTGGTTCCTGGGGAAATGACAGTAACTAAATAGGCAAAAAATCCTGCTTTCATGATGTTCACATTTTCTTGGAGAGAAAGGGGATGAGAATAATCAGTGATTCCTTCTCTCTCTGGTTTCCTGAGTCTCCCTCTTTAGAAGCTATTTCCTTTAGCAGTTAAACAAACCTATAGTCTCTTGCTGATGTTTCTTTTCACAAAAAAAGTTTTTTTAAAATTCTGTTAACATATATATAACAAAATTTCCCATTGTAACCACTCTCAAGTATACAATTCAGTGGTGTTAAATACGTTCACAATGCTGTGCTACCATCACCAGCATCCATTACCAAAACTTCTCCATCACCCCAAACAGAAACTCTGTACCAATTAAGCATTAACTTCCCATTCCCTACCCCCTACTCTTGCTTCTGGTAATCTGTATTCTAAATTTCTGTCTCGAGTTTGCATATTTTAATTATTTTCAAATAGTACACCAAGCATTTTTAAAGTCTTGTCTAAATTTCTAGTTCCATTTCCTTGCTTTTAAAACTTAATTTTTTATATATAACTTTCTTATAAAGTATTTGACCTCTCTTGCTAAGTTCCATAAATGTTAAAAGCTTAGAGATCTTAAACAAGAGAACACAGACATAACTTTTAACAAGAGCAAAAGATCATCTTCTGAAGGGATATGCATGGAACATTGAAGGAAGAAGGGAATACCCACCTAGTAAACAAGATGAACCCAATCAACCTTGATGATTCCTGAGTGACAGATATGGGGAAAATGCCCTTGAAGGAGGAGATAATTCCTCTGATACTTAAAATATTGGGGGACAAAGAAAAAACATGGATATCTTCCTAAATCATTTCTTAGGGTTCCATAACCTTGATACAAACACCTAATAAAAACAGCACAGAATTTGTAGTAACTAAAACTTTCATGAATTGCTACTGGGAATATAAAATGGTACCATATTGGAAAATTGGCAATTTTTAAGCAAAGTTATACATCTACTGTGTGACTCAGCACATCTACTTCTAGGTATCTACCCAAGAGAAATTAAAGGTTATGTCCACAAGATTTGTATAACAATGTCCAAAGAAGCTTTATTTATAATAGCCACAAACTGGAAACACATTTGTCCATCAACAGGAGAATGGAGAAATAAAATGTGGTATATTCAAACAATGGAACACTATTTGATAGCAACCACAACAAAACATGAGAAAAACAACTGATGTACACAATAACATGTATGGATTGTCACTATCGAGTGAAAGAAATCAGGCACCAGTGAGTACATAATGTACAATTGCATTTATGTAAAGTTCAAAAATAGGCAAAACTAATCTATGGTGATAGGAATCAGAACAGGATTGCCTCTGAGGAGGGGTATTGACTAGGAAGGAGCAAAGGGAGCTGTCTGGAGTGATGGGAATATTTTATATTTTGATGGGGTATTTATACATATGTATAGATTTGTCAAAGCCTTTGTACTCTGCTTTTATAGTTTGTTTATTTCACTGAGTATAAATTGTACTTCAATAAAATTACCTAAAGAAAAATTAAAAGAAACTATTGATTACACAGTTGCATGGAGATGAAATATCCCAATAATACATATTTTTTAAAATGTATATTGCAGGGAGAAGAACAATAAAATATTTTCAGGTTGTGTTTCATTTTCAGGAATGATCCACTTTTAAATATATTTTGGCATATAGCTATAATTATAGATTAAAGGGAGAAAAAATAATATATTAAATTCAACAGTAGTCTCAAAGAAATTAAAACAAAACTAATATAAAATAGGAAACTTCCTAATTGTGAAAATATTTCAAAAAAGCCAATAGCCAAGATATTTATGATTTTTGGATGATGGTGATAATGGCAGCGTAATTTTGAATCTCTACACATAATCTGATAGAGTAAATAGTTAGCAACCAAAAACCCATGGACAATATGTACAATATTTTCATGGTATTGCCATTAAATCAAAAATGCAAATGGGTGAGGACAAACAGGTGACCTACAAGACTCACATGGTATTTGTGTAGAAAAAGCATAGGAAGTCTATGGGCCTCTGAGGGACCTGAGAAAAACAGAATCTCCATAGATAGTCAGCACACTTTCATTGGAAAACACAGTGGGCCCTACTGAGAATAGCAACTGCAACTGGGAGGGGTTTTGTCCAATGCAATATCAGGTATGACCAAGGTGAATCTAAAGGGCCTGGAGCGGTCTAGCCCTTGTGAGATTTCTCAAAACTGAGCCACCATTGCTCCTTTCCAGGACAGGCCTCTATACTGTAGATAAACGGCTGGGAGTGGAATAAAAAATGTGCAAGATATGGACAATCTGGAAATAGGTCAGATGAAGGTGGGGGAGGGAAACAGTCAAAAATTTCAGAAAGCAACCCACTATATTTTGAAAAGCAACAAGTGTGTGAGTTCTATGAAATTATATTTTCCCCCCAAAATTAAGGGAAGCTAATCTCATCTAAATAAGAGCAACCAAAAATTATTGAGACTAAATATACAATGATATGATGTGAAAGAGTTTATTTTACATCTGCATCTAATCTTGCCACACTGGTAAGGGTAATAAAGAGCAAGGGAGCTGTTTAGAAGAGCAAATTAAACTACTCTATATCCAATGAGTACAATGGACACAGATTTGAGGGGAACAGGAAAAAGGAAATATGCAAGAGATATTGGTTGAGAAAGTAAGAGGAATGAAACAGAGAAGAAAAACTGAATAGAAGTGGGAAAACTGAAGGGAAAAAAAGCACAGCACAATGGAAATTATGTGGATTTAATATCTAACAGATATTGCTGATTTAAAAGTATACTCTTTCAAGAAATAAAAGTAAATTGAATTCAGTGAATAATTCAGACCTTCAAATTCTTATAAAATGTGTATCGTTACATTGGCTAAATGTCATGTTTTATTTACTTTAAAAATGCCTGAGGTACATTCTTTTCCTTATGACACTACGGTGACTTCTAGTTATTGGAGCAAGATTTTGGGGGTTCTGAAGCTAAAATCCCAAGAGAAACGTAGGAGTCATGGCACTATTTTTCCACTCCATTTCTTTTGTGTGTGTGTGTGTGTAAATCACTTCCTTTCTGCCAGAAATTTGACATTATTGATGGCTGTAGAGGGTGTCATGGTGAGTCATGTAATCTAGTTGTAAGTGACACAGGCAATTTATAGTGTGTTTAGTTTTAAGGTTGGGCATCATTTTTCAACTGATGAATTGGGAACCTTGAGAGTCTACAAAGATATTCCCATCTAAAGTTAGTAATTGTTTTAATATCGTTTGCTGTTTATACGAATTGATAAATAAGATAATGTTTCCTTTAAAATGGGATAATTTGAAAGCCTCTGAGTGAAAATTAAGTGAACACTTGTAATAGTTGAGTCTGCTAAGTAACCTTATGACTCATTTATTGAGTCATATGATAACTCACCTGAATACCCCATGCTAACATGGAGTTTTGGGCCATTATTCAGTTTTAAATTCTTATCCTTAGTCACATATAATTCATTTTTTCTCATAATAGATCTTTAGTTAAAGAAGGCATAATAAGGTACATTAATTAAAATTAAACAAGTTAATGAAGAACATTCAAGTAATAATGTTACAGATACATATCAAGATAAACTCACCAGATAAGTAAGTTGTATTCAACTGATTAAAAACAATATTTATATATTAAACTGTTTCCCTGGAAAACTCTGACCATTATGTATATAACTAAGCATTGAAGTCTGAATCTTTAGGGGAATGATCATTGGGAGAATAAAAGTCATAAACAATAGTATAAACAAAAGAGAGGACTGATTTGGAGGACTGGGAACAAAATGGGTTTCAGTTATGAATATACTGATATAGAGAACACATGTACTAGGGAATGTACATAATTTGGTGGACAAAAAATTGAAAATGGATAATTCCAGAAAGATGGTCTCTGAATAATATTTGAATGTGATTATATAAATATTTTCAAGAGAGATATTTCAGTGGAATCAGAGAAAGTAAACTAGATTGTAGGTGTTAAATAGTGCAAAGCAGAAATGAAATGAAATGAAATGATGAAATAATGAAATGAAATGAAATGGAGTTAGCCAACATAGACTACTATACCTTTTTTAAAAATGTGTTAATAAAGAAGCCGAGCATCTGGCAAAATGCAGAGCATGTGTGTTTGTTTTTAAGATGAAAAGTTTGCATCTGGATTGTATAGGCTACTCTATTAGAGTCATATAAGGGGGAATGACATGGAAAATTTGCTATTTAGTTCAGGGATTCAAGATAATGATGAAAGCCACATCTTCATGGTTTATATAACTAATATTTTATAAAATTATAAGCATGATTTTTAACATACTGTTTCTACTTCTGCTATTGTAAAATGGCCTTTTACACATAAGTATCCACATATCAGTAGTGCTTAATGGCCCATTTCAAAATAAAAAGTTTAAAGCTTTAAGTCAGCATTCCTCAAACTTCTTTGACTCATTAACCTTTTTTAAACTACTATAATCTCATGAGTTCTTCTAGGACATGTAATGAGAATGAGACATAATAAAGTATAGATTATAAGCAAAAAGTGTCACAATATTATTTAAAAACAATTTATAGAAAATCTTCATTAAATTATTAATATTTGTAGGAAATTTTTTTCTCAGGATGGCCAGACCTCTTCTAGAATCTTGCCAGTCTGCATCAAGAGGTTGAGACCATTTTTCCTCCCCTTGAAACTGGGTGGGTTTTTGTGACTGCCTTCACCAAAAGAATATGGTGAAAGAAATGTTTTGTGATTTCTGAGGCTACAACATAAAAATGTTACGTACTTAAAATTTGCTCTCTCGCGACAATCTTGGAGTCTAACCCCTCTGAAGAGGTCATGTAAGGTGTGCCAAAATACAGCCCAGCTGAGTTCCCAGCCAAGAGCCAATATTAACCACCAGATGTGTTGGTGAAGATATATACATAAGGCTCCAGCCTCCAGGCAGTGAATCACCCATGATTTTGTGTATTTCAAGCTGAGTCCCCAGGTATAATGAACCAAAATAAGATATTCCTGCTATGCCTAGTCTGAAAACACACTATTGGATGCCTAGATATTTCACTGATGTGGAAGGCCCCTGAATTTTTGCTGTATTTATTTCCCACACTCTGACACACAAATACCTTACCAATAGGTCTAGAGTAGTTAGCTACTTCTTGCTCACTAGGTCCATCACCAGTGTGATGTCTTGTGGAAGGAAAAGGTGATTAAGTTCTCTGCGGGCTAGATTATGACATAGGGCAAGATAGTTGATACACCTCTGAGGTAGGACAATAAAGGTGTATTAGTGGTCTTACCAGCTGAAAGCAAACTGTTTCTGGTGGTCTTTACTAACAGGTACTGAGAAAAAAGTATTTGCTAGATCAATGGCTGCTGGGGATGTGTTGATTTGCATAAGCAATGATATTACATCTACAACAGCTGCTGCAATTGCAGTCACCACCTAGAACAGCTGCTGGAATTGCAGTCACCACCTTGTTAAGTTTATGATATTTCACTATCCAAGAGCACCTATTTTCTGCATAGGCCAAGTAGCGCAGTTGAATGGGAATGTGGTGGGGCTCACCATCCCTGCATCCTTCAAGACCTTGATGGTGTCACTAATTTCTACAGTCCCTCCAGAAATGCAGTATTACATTTGTTTTACAGTTTTGCTAGGTAGAGGCAGTTCTAGGGGCCTTCAAGTGTTGATGGTGCTGCCTGTTTCTTACTGCTGAAATAAAAGATTTAGACAAAATCTGTTTTTGTCTGTTGAACAAAAAGGAACTATGACTTGATTAAATTTTCAACCTCTCCAAAATAGCAAAAGCTATTGAAATTAAGAAATTGCTTCCAACAGTGTGGCACAGAAAAAAAACTGAAAGTGTGATTATGCAACCTTTTTCTCTAACCTCAAAAATGCCTAAAGATCAGAGTATTCAATCTTACAAAGGGCCTTTCAAGAGATTAAGGTTATGCCTCACAGACCCTTTCAATAAAACAGTAGGGCCTGTGAGAAGGTTAAGAGTGTTGTCCCTGAGCTATCTCAGTAGGAAGCCAAAGTAGAAAAGGGCTTTTCTTGTAAATATTTGTTGGCATGGCTTTTGTCTAATGGAGTGAAACCCATTGAAATCCTCAGGAGACCCACAAGTTTCTTCAGAAAATTATTTCAGCAGGAATACTGCCAGCTTGGACTGGAAGGGACAGAATGAGTACAAACTGAAAGGAGGCTATTGGCTTGCCAAAATTCTGGTGGCAAGAAACAGGCTCATAAAACTACTCAGCTCCAAACATGTGCTAACTTTCATGAGAAAGGAAGGATGACTCCAAGGGCAGAATCAAGGGTTCAAAGGACAGAGCCAATAGCCACAGAGAATTATTCCCAAGCTTTGAAAGCTAATTAAAGCAAAGAAAACATTTGCTTGACTGGATTTCAGAACTTCTATGCAGCAGAGACTCCTTTTCCATGCATTTCCCCCTTTTTAAGGGGAATGTCTATAGCTGTTATCCTATGTCTTTTCCACCATTATTTATTGGATATATTGGGAATTGATAACTTGTCTATTCAGTTTCACAAGTCCATAAAAGGAGAACTCTACTTAATTTATACAAATCACCTCATATTTACATAGACTTGATTTAGATAAGTGTGTTAGCTTGAATTGTGTACCCCAAGAGATACATGTTCTTAATTTTAATTTATACCTCTGTGGGTGTGAACTCATTTTTAAATGGAACCTCTTGAAAATGTTTATTTAAGGTGTGGCCCAAATGATGAGGGTGAGTCTTAATCCAGATAACTGGAAGCTTTATAAAAAGAGCTTGAAAGTAATGAAGCAAGAAAGAAGAGGACATTGCCAAGTGTCAGGAGGCAGGGATAAACCAAGGAACCCCAAGAATTGCTGGAAGCCAGCACTGGAATGCTATAGACTTTGGGGAGAAACCACCTTGCTGATGTCTTGATTTTGGACTTCTAGCCTCTAAACTGTGAGCCAATAAATTCCTGTTGTTTAAGCCAAAACTGTTACTGGACTCCTCTAGGTTCTTGGCTATGTTACACAAAAGAATTTAAGAACATGTCAGTTTAGTTAGGCAAATAGTTTATTAAGAAAATGAGTGACGAGAAGAGAAATGGGAAGAAATAACAGATTATGGGTCCCCAGGTGTACTTGTGGGCTGCTCCAGCAAGAAAGAGTTTTAGGCTGTGCACTTGCTTTTTAAACCATTAATTATTCCTCCCCTTGCTAATGTTTAGGAGAGGGGTCCCAGCTGTTTGCTGTTGTGATTGATTAACACACCTGTCAATTCCCCCAGGAGGGCCCAATGATATAGCACTTTGAGAATATCTGGGGCTTTTCCTTGATCCTCGGTGAAATCTCATTCTAAATGGAGGGTTCTCGGGTTCTTCCAGGAGCCTTCTTGTGGGGTCTTTCTCACAGGGGATTTCCAGGTGGAATTCTATGGTCACATGTTTCACAGCCATGTTTTCCTGCCATGTTTTTTTTAGACTCATCTTCCCATTTCCTAAACTAGCCTGCCTCAACTCCCCCCTCAGAGTGTTTACACCCTTATTCTTAAGGGGGTGCTGAAGGATGACGGTCATTCTTTTGTAACTACTCCCTGCTGGTTAGGGGCAGTAAGCCCTACCTGACAAGGTATAAAACCCTCTTGCTACTCTATCATGGTTGGGTGAAGATGAGTCTGGCACTGTGGGTGGAGCTGGATGAGATCCTCACATGGCCAACAAGGCATTGATTCTGGAAGAAATAAACTTAATTAGAATTTTGAAGATATATGGTCCCACTAAAAGGATACTGGACCACAAGAATAGGAAAGGCCAGGTGTCTCCAATGGCTGCATCCTCCTGAAGTTGGTGGGCTTCACCTTGCAGGTTTTGAATGCTGTTTAGTACTATTTCAGAGTGATTATAGAGACAACGTTCCTCCTTAAGGAACAGCATGTTCCTCCCTGTGCTTCTGTTAGCATAGTAAGTACCCTGTGATTTTGCAGCACCACAGCAGCAAGAAAGTGTTTGCTGTCTCAAAGCTTCCAAGGCATGGCTAGTTTCTTCTATGTTGCTAGTTAGCTTTAAGGAGAGATTGTAGTAGACCAACAGGGTTTGATATAAACTGCTAACCCCAGTTCCCACGGTGGTGATTATGTTTAAGACAGCTAAGAGGGGGATGAGAAGAGGCACTGCTCTTTTAGTTATTGTATAGGGAGAAAATATAGGAAATAAAAACATACAAGGTTTCTTAAGTGATGTCTGGCTTGGCTTCCCCCTAGCAATAGGCACTTAGGCTAGAGTTAGAGGGAACAGCTGGCTTTGACACAAACACTACTTAGCTTTGTCTCTGGAAGAGGTATTTCAGGCCATCCAATGACTGGCACTTGTATGTCCCATTAGGTGCTTCTGGTGAGCTGGCAGTTCCTTGGGCAGCTGGCTTCACTTGAGATAAGTGCAGCCAGCTGCAATTCCTTTAACTTTAACAACTGTGGGAGTGATTAAAATCACGGTTAGGTCCCTTCCATGTTGGCTCTAATTGAGAGTGAGTCCTGTTCTCCTGACAGGTTTTGATCATAACCTGGTTTCCAGGTTTAACTTTAGGTAAAGATAACTCATGGCTGGCTCTAGGAAGGATTTTGTTCCCAAGCTCTTGGATGACTTACTGAGTTTTTCCTAGGTTGATAAAATATTTTGTGAATTCGTGGGTTTCCTGATTTAGGACCAGGTCCTGGTTGAGGAAAGTCACCTATAGACCATTTCTAAAAGGCTGAACTGAAGTGGGTCTTTTGGAGCTAAACGCAGCCTTAGCAAAGCCATGGGTAGATTGGTGACCCAACGTGACATAGTCTCCTGGCAAAGTTTGGCTAGAATTTGTTTCAGGGTATGACTGGATAAATTGGTATTACAAAGCTATTGACTGCTTTTAAGTCTTGAACTAGCCTATAGGTGCTGTTGGGCTTTTGTAGAATGGGCATGTTTCAAGGAGAATGGCAGGGGATTAGTAAGCCATTCTCCAAGAACTTTTTAACCATGGGCTGGAGGCTGTTAACAGCTTCATCCTTGAAGGGGTACTGCTTTCTATGATGGTAGGGCTGATTGGTGTCATAAGCAATGGAAACTGGGGGAACTCAGAGGCCCTTCTGGGTATCCTGGTTTCCCAGACTATAGGATTTACTCTACTATTCATTTCCTGGAGAGTAGCTGCTGATGAGATACACCTAATTCCTTGTATAGATCCATGGCTAAACAGAGAGGTGCACATTCTTCCTTTGAGTGCTGGGCTATAGGCACCTTGGAAGTTTTATTTATTCCTATTAGTTGGATGCATGCCCCCAGAGTATGAAGTAAATCCCATCCCAGTAAGGGGATGGAGCATTCAAGGACAATGAAAAATTGATGGCTTGTGACTAGGTCTTCTATTTGGCAGAAAAGAGACTCAGTAAAGGACTTAATTTTAGATTTACCATCAACACCCTCTACTGGACAGGTTTGGGGTGGGGAGGGAAGTTTGGAGTAACAGGTTAGGACTGAATAGGTGACTCCCGTATCAATTAAAAAATCAATCTTTTTACCTGCCATGTCAAAGGTCACCTGGGGCACCTCCAGTTTGTTGTTCCATGGAGTCATCTAAGGAGCAACTTTTTGCCCCAGGCCCCCTCAGTCCTCCTGGCAGCCATTGCCATAAAGGCCGTGGGCTGTGCTTGGACCCCCTTTGGGATTTGGTGTACTCTCGAGATGAATGGCCTGTTTTCCCTCATTGGGGGCAGGGACCAAAGCCTCCTTACAGGGTTGCAGTGGTTTAGGGCAGTCTTTCTTCCAGTGGCCAAGCTCTCCACAGTTGAAGCAGGATCTCTATGTTTTGCAGCCTGAGCTGAGGTGACCCTGAGGTGGCAGGCCACCGCCTATGGCAACTGCCACATGATGAGCCTTTTTCCTGTCTTGCCTTACCTTCAACTCCTTGGTGGCCTTGTCGCAGTTGTCGAAGACAGAAAAAGCTGCTTCTGAAAGAGAAAATCAACCCAACTGTTTTTTACATTGAGCTAAATTTTCAAGGGAGGAAGGAACATAGACTCTAATTGTTTCTGCATCTTTATTTGTTACTTCCTTTATTGGATAGA
>PVKH010038276.1:0-11344 GCA_004027955.1 Chaetophractus vellerosus | reverse complement strand
CCCCTAAAAGACCAGCACCACTGAACCCAATCCCATCACTGCACCACTCTCATGCCCATTCACTACCCAACCACACACTTCCACCTTATCAGAGATTTTGCTCATGTGGATATAGGCTCACCACCCTCTACTCCTTTTCTGTCTTCTGTTAGCCTATCTTCCAGACTCTAGCTTGAGAGTCTGCTCAATTTGCTTAACTCATATCAGTGAGGTCAAGAAATATTTTTCCTTCAGTGACTGGCTTACTTCACTCAACATAAGTTCATCAAGATTCATCCATGTTATTCCATGTGTTAATACTGCATTCCTTCTAACAACTGAGTACTATTCTATTGTATGTATACCACAGTTTGCTTATCCATTCATCTGTTAATGGACATGTGGGTTGCTTCCAACTTTTGGCAATAGTGAATAAAGCTGCTATGAACATTGGTGTGCATATAACTGTTCATGTCCATGCTTTCAATTCTTCTGGGTATATACCCAGAAGTGGGATTGCTGAATCATATGGCAGTTCTACAGGTAAGCTTCCTAAGGAACTGCCAAACTGTCCTCCAAAATGGCTGTAACATTCTACATTCCCACCAGCAGTGGATGAGTGTTCCCTTTCCTCCACATCCTCTCCAACACTTTTAGTCCTCTGGTTTTTTTTTAAAGCTTAATCTCATTTTCCCTTGTGATTTCTTTTTTGTTGTTGTTGTTACATATCCTTCCCCTTTCTGCTTGCTCTTGCTGTGTGTTCATTTTTTGTGTTCTTCTATGTCTGCTTTGTCTCCCCCCGCTGCGGCGATGTGCTGAGTCAGCTTACTGTGCAAGTGGCTTGCCCCGCTTGTGGGCGGCTCTGCTTCCGTTCCCGGGAGGTTTTGTTTCGTTCGTGGGCGGCTTTTGCTCTGTTCACCCGTGGCTTGCCCTGCCCGTGGCGGCTTTTTGCCCTGCCCACGGCAGCTTTGCCCTGCCCACAGTGGCCTGCCTTCTCAGACAGTCTGCCCGCTCGCAGACATCCCCGGGAACCGAACCCGGGGCCTTCCATGTGGTGTAGTGGCACCCTATCCACTGGGTTACATCCGGCCCCTCCTCTGTTTTTTAATAGCCACTGGTCTAATAGGTATAAGATGATATTTCATTGTAGTTTTGATTTGCATTTCCCTAATAGAGAGGTTGAGCTTCTTTTCATGTGCTTTTAGCCATTTGTATTTTTTCTTTGGAGGATAGTCTATTCAAATCTCTTGCCCATTTTTAACATGGGTTGTTTGTCTTTCTGTTTTCGAGGTGTAGAATTTATATATGCTGGATATTAGGAACTTATTGGATAGATGGTTACCAAATATTTTCTCCCATTGACTAGGCTGCCTTTTCACTTTCTTGGAAAACTCCTTGGAGTATAAAATTTTTAATTTTGAAGAAGTCCCATTTACCTGTTTCTTCTTTCATTGCTTGTGCTTTGGGTTTAAAGTTTTTGAAACCATTTCCTACTACAAATCTCATATATGTTCCCCTACATTATCTTCTAGGAGATTTATGGTCTTGGCTCTTATAGTTAGACTTCTGATCCTTCTTGAGTTAACTTTTCTATAGGGCATAGGAGGGTGATCTCTCATTCTTTTGGATATGGACATCCAGTTCTCCCAGCATCATTTGTTGAAGAGGCCATTCTCTCCCAGTTGAGTGGGCTTGGTGGTCTTTTAATTATCAGTTAACCATTTAGGCAAGGACCTATGTCAGAACTCTCAATTTAGTTCCATTGGTCAGTATGACTATCCTTGAGCAAATACCATGCAGTTTTGACCACTGAGGCTTTGTAATATGTTATAATGTCAGGTAGTGTGATTCCTCCAATTTTGTTTTTCTTTTTCAATGTTTCTTTGGTTATTCGTTGCCCCTTGCCCTTAAAAATAAATTTCATAATCAACTTTTCCTATTCAGTAAAAAATGCTCTTGTAATTTTTATTGGGATTGCATTAACTCTGTGTTCTAGTCAGGGTTCTCTCGGGAAACAGAATCAACATGAGATATCTGTTAAAAATATAAGATTTTATAAGAGTCTCTCACGTGACTGTGGGGATACACAAGTCCAGGTCCCGCCGGCAGGCTGCAAGCCAGGGGCTCCGATGAAAGACTGATGAAGGGTCCTCGATGAGCTCCTGGGAGAAGTTCGCTGTCAAACGACCAGCTGGGAAATTCTCTTTGAATGTTGAAATCAGTTCCCTTTTATAGCAGTCAACTGAATGGATAAAAGCATCATCCATTCTTGATCCAATCTTGCTGATTGATGCAGATGCAATCAGCCATCCATGCAGTAAACTCAATTAGCCCTGGGCTTGCTAGACCCAACAGCTGGGCACAATTACCTGGCCGAGTTGACACATTAGCCTAACCATCACACTCTGTAAATCAATTTGGGCAGGACAGACATCTTATTGATGTTTAGTCTTCCAATCCATGAACAAAGAATACTCTGCCATTTACTTAGGTCTTCTTTGATTTCCTTCAACAATGATGTTTAGTTTTCTGTGTACAAATCCTTCACATTTTTAGTTAAGTTTATTCCTAGGTATGTGATTCTTTTAGTTGCTATTGTAAATGGAATTTTTTCCTTGATTCTCTCTCAGATTGCTCATTATTGGTGTATAGAAATGCTACTGATTTTTGCATGTTGATATTACATCCTGCCACTTTACTGAACTCATTAATCAGCTCTAGAAGCTTTGTTGTAGATTTCTCTGGGTTTTCTATATATAGGATCATGTCATCTGCAGATAGTGAAATTTTCACTTCTTTCTTTCTAATTTGGATGCTTTTTAATAACTTTTTCTTGCCTAAGTGCTCGAGCAAGTACTTCTAACACAATGTTAAATAAGAGTAATGACAGTGAGCATCCTAGTCTTGTTCCAGATCTTAGAGGAAAACCTTTTTAGCATTTCACCATTGAATATGTGGTTTTTTCATATATACCCTTTATCATGTTGAAGAAGTTTCCTCCTGTTCCTATCTTTTGAAGTGTTTTTATCAAGAAAGGGTGCTGTATTTTGTAAAATGCTTTTTCTACATCAATAGGGGTGATCATGTGATTTTTTCTTTTGGTCTGTTAAAGTGGTGTATTACATTGATTGATTTTCATATGTTGAACCATTCTTGCATACCAGGGATGAAATCCACTTGGTCATGGTGTATAACTTGCTTGGTCTGTTGTTGAATATGATTGGAAAGTATTTTTTTGAAGATTTTAGCATCCAGGTTCATTAGGGAGATTGGTCTGTAGTTTTCCTTTCTTGTGGCATCTTTATGTGGCTTTGGTATTTAGGGTGGTGTTGGCATCATAGAATGAGTTAAGCAATGTTCCCTCCACTTCTATTTTTTGGATGAGTTTAAGCAGGCTTGGTGTTAGTTCTTTCGAGAATGATTGGTGGAATTCACCTGTGAAACCATCTTGTCCTGGATTTTTCTTAGTTGGGAGCTTTTTGATGACTAATTCAATGTCATTACTTGTGATTGGTTTTTTGAGTCCATCGGTTTCTTCTTTCATCAGTGTAGGCTGCTTGTATATTTCTAGAAATTTGTCCATTTCATCTAAGTTATCCATCTTGTTGGCATATAATTTTTCAAAGTATCCTCTTATGATAGTCTTTATTTCTATGGGGTCAGTGGTGATATCCCCTTCATCATTTATTATTTTATGTATTTGTATTTTCTCTCTCTTTTTCTTTGTTAGCCCAGCTAAGGGTTTGCCAATTTTATAAATCTTCTCAAAGAATCAGCTTTTTGTTTTGTTCATTTTTTCTAGTGTTTTCTTATTTTCATTTCATTTGGCTCTGCTCTAATCTTTGTTAATTCCTTCTTTCTGCTTGCTTTGGGGTTAATTTGTTGTTCTTTTTCTAATTCCTCCAGATGTGCAGTTAAATCTTTGAATTTTAGCTCTTTCTTATTTTTAATACAGGCATTTATGGCTATAAATTTCCCTCTCAGCACTGCTTTCACTGTATCCCATAAGTTTTGATATGCTGTGTTCTCATTTTCATTCATTTCTAGGTAGTTACTGATGTCTTCTGCAATTTCCTCCTCAACCCACTGATTGTCTAAGAGTGTGTTGTTTAACTTCCATATCTGTGCCTACTCTGTCTCTCTGCTCCTTACTGATTTCCAGCTTCATTCCATTGTGGTCAGAAAAATTACTTTGTATACTTTCAGTCTTTCTGAATTCATTGAGAGTTGTTCTGTGGCTTATCATGTAGTCTATCCTGGAGAATGATCCATGTGTGCTCGAGAAGAACATATAATCTGCTGTATTTGGGTGTAATGTTCTGTATATGTCTATTAGTTCTAGATCTTCTAATGCATTATTCAAGGTCTCTGTTTATTTATTGACCCTCTGTTGAGATGTTCTGTCTAATGGTGATAATGATGTATTAAAGTCCTCCACTATAATTATAGAGGCATCTATTTCTCCACTTAGTTTTTTCAATGTTTTTAAGGCACACTGTTTAGGAGCATAAATGTTTATGATTGTTCTTTCTTCTTGACAGATTACACCTTATATTAATATATGAGTGCTTCTTTGTATCTTTCAATAGTTTTGCATTTAAAGTCTATTTTGTCTGATATTAGTATAGCTGGTCCTGCCCTTTTTTGGCTCCTTTTTGTGTGTAAAATTGTTTTCCAATCATTCACTTGCAACCTCCTTGCATCCCTGGGTCTAAGGTGAGTTTTCGTAGACAGCATATAGATGGATCATATTTCCTTATTCATTCTGCCAACCTGTGTCTCTTGATTGGACAGTTTAATTCATTAACATTCAATGTTATTACTGTCAAGGCATTACTTACATTAGCCATATTTTAGTTAGGTTTATATATGTCATATGTTGTTTTTATTTCTCTTTTTATCTTTTTAGTTATTCTTACCGTTAGCCTTCCTTCCTACACTCTCCTCCAACCCTCTCTTTCCTGGTTTTTCCTTTCAACCTGCAGAACTCCCTTTATTATTTCTTGAAAAGCAGGTTTCGTTGACAAATTCTCATTATTTCTGTTTATCTGTGAATCTTTTGAACTCTCCTTCATTTTGGAAAGCAAGCTTTGCTGGATAGAGAATTCTTGGCTGGAAGTCTTTTTTGTTGTTGTTGTTACATATCCCCCCTTTTTCTGCTTGCTCTTGCTGTGTGTTCTTCTATGTCTGCTTTTTTGTCTCCCCCCGTTGCAGCGATGCGCCAAGTCGGCCCACTGCATAGGCAGCTTGCCCCACTCGTGGGCGGCTATGTTCCGTTTCGCGGGCGGCTCGGCTCCGTTTGCAAGCGACTTGCCCTGCCCGTGGCAGCTTTGCCCTACCTGTGGCGGCTTTTTTGCCCTGCCCACGGCGGCTTTGCCCCACCCACAGTGGCTTGCCCCCTCAAGGCAGTCTGCCCTCCTGGAGAGGTCCCTGGGAACCGAACCCAGGGCCTTCCATGTGGTGTACCGGTGCCCTATCCACTGGGCTACAGCCAGCCCCTGGAAGTCTTTTCTTATATCACCTTAACTATGTCATACCACTGCTTTCTTGCTTCCATGGTTTCAGATGAGAAATCAGTGCTTAATCTTATTAAGCGTCCCTTGTATGTGATGGATCTCTTTTCTCTTGCTGTGCTCGGTATTTTCTCTTTGTCCTGAGCACTGGGCAATTTGATAAGTATATGTCTTGGGGTAGACCTCTTGGGACTTATACTGTTTGGGGTACACTATACTTCCTGGACATGTATATCCATGTCCCTCAAAAGAGTTGGGAAATTTTTGGCCACTATTTCCTCCAACACTCTTTCTGTCCCCTTTCCCTATTCTTTTCCTCTGGGATGCCTATAATGCATAAGTTTGTACATTTTGTGTTGTCATTTAAGTCCCTGTGTCCCTGTTGGAGTTTTTCTATCTTTTTATCTATCTATTCTACTCTCTGCCTGATTTCAGATGTACTGTTTCGACTTCACTGATTCTTTCCTCTGCCTGTTCAAATCTGCTGTTATGTGCTTTCAGGGTATTTTTTATTTCTTGCATTGTGCCATTAATCACTATCAGATCAGTTTCTTTTTATGTAGGTTTATAATTTCTTCAGTATGTTCCCCCATTGTCTTCTAAATACTCTTTATCTCTGCCTTCACTCCATTTAGTTGATTCATGATATTTGTTTGGACATTATTGATTAGTTGTTCCATGTTCTACATCTCCTCCTGCTTTTTAGTTTATTCATTAGAGTGGGCTATGTCTTTCTGTTTCTTAGTATGGCTTGTAAATTTTGTTGGTGTCTAGGCATCTGTTTATCTTGATGGGGTTATTTGGTTGATTATCTTCTCTTTCTACACTAAGGTTTTATTGTGTGTGTGTGGGGGGGTAAGGTTCCTTTTTTGACACTTGGTTCCTCTTATTCTATATCCTTGTAGTTATCTGTGTTCCCTTGAAAAAATTATTAGGACCAAAGAAAAGGAAAGAGAGAAGAAAAGAAAAGGAATAATAGTAATAATAATAAACAAAAAAGGTAGAAGAGGAACCATAAAAAATCCAGGAAGGGGCCAGCTGTAGCCCAGTGGATAGGGTGCTGGTATACCACATGGGAGGCCCCAGGTTCGGTTCCATGGAACCTCTCCTAGTGGGCAGACTGCCTGAGAAGGCAAAGCCGCCATGGGTGGGGCAGAGCCACTGTGGGCAGGGCAAAAAGTCGCCACGGGCAGGGCAAAGCTGCCACGGGCAGGGAGAGCCGCCTGCAAATGGAGCAAAGCCACCTGTGAAAAGAGCAAAAAACCACCGAGGAACGGAAGCAGAGCCACCCACAAGCGGGGCAAGCAGCCTGTGCAGTTAACTGACTCGGCGCGTCGCTGCAGTGGGGGGAGACAAAGCAGACATAGAAGAACACACACAACAAATGAACACACAGCAAGAGCAAGCAGAAAGGGAGGGGATATGTACCAAACAAACAAACAAACAAAAATCCAGGAAAATAATTAAGTAATATGAGTAAAAATATCATAAAAAATTCAAAGGAATAAGAATTAAAAAGGTGGAATAAAAAAATGAAACAATAAAAAAATAGAATAAATTATTAGACCAGAAAGATGAGAAGAAAAGAAAAGAAATTGAGAGAGAGAAAGAGAGAGAGAGAGAGAGAGAGAGAGAGAGAGAGAGAGAGAGAGAATGAATATGAAGGGCAAACAAGAAGAGGTGGAAAGAAAGAAAAGCAATAGAAAACAGAAGATGGAAAAATGCAGGAAAGAATAGAAAAAAAGAAAAGAAAAAAGAAAAAAGAAATGGAAAAGACAACAAACAAAACAAGGCAAATCAAACAGCCTTCCCTTTTAGGCCACTATGGACCATCTCAGGCTGCCAATGCTCATCAATCTATAACCCTGCAGCCTGCCTTCTACATGTGAGGTACCTGGTTTTAGCAAATAAAGAATTAAAAAAAAATAACAGATTAAAAACACCTAAAACAAACAAAAATCTCAGTCTATACATTCCCTGTCCTAAGTTGCCTGCTGGGTACTTATAACCCAGTGGATCACTCTCCGGATCCCTTCTTTTAGGAGGTATCAGAAATCAGCCTGTATGTAAGGCAGGATTTCCTACACTGAGCTATACCTACTCCACAGGTTGAGTAGGCTTCTGAATGCTTATCTGGCTCTTCCTGCCTGCATTCCCTTAGGCGAATTGGGCCTCTAACAGTTTGTCAGAGCTCTATTGCCATAATTTTTCAGGCTTTTTCCAAAAGTCAAAAATATCACAAATTTCAATTTTCAAGTTTTATATTCATATTGAAAATAACAAATAAGGTTGTTTCTTCCTTCCTCACAAAAGTTTCTGCTGTCCTAAGCTTGACCAAGAAGGCCTGTGAAATTCTTTATAGGGTTATGACCCTATTAATTCCCTGCTTTAGCTGTCCTTGTAGGGAGTAATACTCAGCACAAGTTGGGACTTTGAATCCCAGAAGGATTATTATCTTTTCTCACTGGATAGAGTATAACAATATTTTACCAACATCTCCAGCAGCCAATGGACCTTTTCACTTATTATCTCTATCTAATGGGTAGAGACCAGAGATGTTGGTAAACATCCTAGAATGCAAAGGGAAAAAAAGAATTGTTCAGCCCCAAATGTCAATAATGCCAAGGTTGAGAAATGCAATACTAGAGTACGAGAAAATGTCTTCACTGTCTACCTTTGTATACAATTTTATCTGTTTAGATTTTAAAAAGTAAATTTAAAAGATGACAACATTTTAGTGTCCACCCTGTGTACTTTCTTTCTATGAAAGTCTTATATTAATAACACTCATAGATAGGTTAATTAAATGTGGAACTTGCACACAATTGTCAATCTGCAAAACTGTGTTTGTAAGAAATTGATCTATCCTATGTGGTAAATATGGAGTTGCAAGAGTCTCAGTTTGGAATTTTTAAGGAACTCACCAAGAATAAATACCATTGCCACAGAAGCATCTTGTAAAAGAACGGCATTTGGTCTTTAATAGGTTCATTACCTTATATGTGAGATTGGTTTTGTCTTAGATAAATACTGGCATCTTCACTTCTTCTAAACTAGCATGAGAGCTTAATACTAAGCAACTTCTACAAGTCCTGACCAGAATCAGGTGTTTGATATACTCCTTTCCTAGCATAGTGATACTTCCACATCACTTGGTCTTTCACTGGATAAAGGAAATAATAAGAATAGCCATTTATTGAAGAGACAACTAGATCAATATTATGTTTTCTATGAACTGTGTCTCAGTGTCTTCTAGATGCCAAGACTGAATATATGACGGCAAGATCCTTGCGTGGAGTGTAATATTTTGAGTCACTTTTTTTGATAGAGTAGAGGGACACATTGATGCTGCCTGCAAAGAATTCTTTTGTAACCAAGCATTTTGTACAATAGATTCTTTTCATAGAGGATGAGGTTGGAATCAGGCATATTATATATATATATAAACCAAATAGATACTGGCTTCAATAGTATTTGGACAAAGATGAAGACTCTTTTACCTCAACCCCCTTATTACCATTATTCCTAGACTCCAAATACATAACAGCAGGCTCTTAGCTTTCCTTTATGGCCCCCTGTATGTTTATCATGGCTTTAGGAAGGGATATCTTGTTTGGACTCATAAAGCAGCACAGCTGCCATTTGTCTGTAATATGACTCTAAAAACCATCATCATTGCTTCCACTTACCATGGTTTCCTTTAGGGACTATTACTGCAGTAACCATGGGTCTTCAATCTCCAAGGTGATCATCTCTTGGGAAAAGAAATTATGACTTTCTTTCCTATATTTGTTATTCTCAATTAGTGGTATGGTGAGGGATTCAGGGTCCCAAAATGTCTTATACTTAAGTATTTTCTCTTCCATGTGCCACATGCCACAGGATGACTATTTCACAAATATTTAACATTTCAAAGGCCATGCTTTACTTGCAACCAGTATTCTCTTGTGGTGTTTTTATTCTCTGTACCAATCTAGCTGTACAGATCCCATGTTCCAGTTTTCATTTAGGATGATTTTTCTCTTATAGGACGCATCATTTCCATTCATAATTTGTCTTCTTTTGGGCCTGACAGTCATGTCTCCTTAAATAAGGCTGGATTGCCATTGTAAAAAAGAATTGTTTGTTTGTTTGAGTTGTAATTGTTTCTTACTATTTTTTTTTTTACTAGGCTATGAGTCTCTTATGGCAGGGACAAAGAACATATCATGTGTTCAGTAAAGATTTGTTGAATAATTGGAACTTCCATTTCTGGTCTATGTGATGAAATGTCTTCAAAGTTCAATTTCAAAGGGAAATTGCTGAACATTCTTTTAAATGAATTACCAATTTTGTGCATGCTGTTTGAATTATGAGCTCTAGCCACTCCTTCAAACACTGATATTCACTTAAGTCCCTTCTTCCCCCTCTAAGAAAGTGGTCACTTTACAATTAGAGGGAACCCAGTAATTACAATGCTTCTATCATGAAACCAAATGTGACAGAATTTGATATAACTCAACTACACAGAAGAGAACTCAGAAATATTAAAATTCTACTGAAATTTGTAGGATGGGGGGGGATTGAATTTAAAATTGTTTTATATTCCAGTAAGTATTTGTGCACAATATCAATGTTTTGCTTAATGATATTTCTATTGGTTGGCTCCTGCATCTTCATCCCTCAGGAAAGATCTTTTAGCTTCATACTTATGAGAAATAAAACTGAATTGAAGAAATATGTCCAAAGCCATGTAAAAGAATAGATGCAAAATAAACCTCCCTAATAATGATATATAGTTGATATTCTATAATAAACTTTATGTCTTCTTTTAATTTTCAATTCTGTTTATTATAATTGTGTTATATAAGAAACTACTACTTTATATTTCTACTGTAGATCCTCCTCTTAAATGTTGGAGCTTAGCCAACTTTTTTCTACTGTAGGAAAATACTTTTAGGTATGCTTAATAATATTAGCAAGAAACTTAGAAAAACACTCCATAGATGATTGTTTCTTTTGAAGACTCTGATCTGTTAAAATCACTGAAGAAACATAAATGATTAATTTTATACCAATGAATTGCTTTTTTTCATCTACTGAGATGTGCTCATATTTTTGTCTTTTATTCTGTCAATAGGTTGAATTTCATCGATTTATGTATTTATTTATTTTTTCTTTTTAGAGGTACCAGGGAATGAACTCAGGACTTTGTACATGGGAAGCAGCCACTCAACCACTGAGCTATACCCACTCCTCTGCTTTTATTTTTGACACATCATTATTCATGTATTTCATTATAATTATCGACTGATACAAAATATTGATATTTGTAACATGCAAAATATTATGAATATTTTTAAAAGCTTTTCCAAAATGTAAGAAAGGAAGGATAAATTTTTACTTGCTCTATAAAAATAATGACACTTTACATCAGAATATAATGATACAGGCTTTCATTCTTAATTTTTATGACCTAATGTACAACATCATGAGGCACATAAAGAGACATCATATGAGAGATTTTCATTCAACAATCATTTATTGAGCATATATGAATCAGACACATGACAGAATCTGGGAATTTAACAATGTATTACATAACCCTTTCAGTTTCCAGGAATCTCTCTGTCTATCTAGAAGAGATGGAAGTGTAGACAGATAATAAAATATGAATATGAGGGCCCGGCTAGATAGCTCAGTGGATAAAGAGCTCGCTGGGAAACCACATGGGAGGCCCTGGGTTCGGTTCCCGGGGACCTCTCCTAGCGGGCAGACCGCCTTGAGAATGGCAAGCCGCCATGGGCGGGCCGGAGCCGCCGTGGGCAGGGCAAAAAGCTGCCACGGACAGGCAAAAGCCGCCACGGGCAGGG
>PVKH010038275.1:0-11350 GCA_004027955.1 Chaetophractus vellerosus | reverse complement strand
ATGCGCTGAGACTGGTCACCATGCAGGCGGCTTCGCCGTGCCTGTGGGTGGCTTCTGCTTCCATTCACGGCAGGCTCTGCTTCAGTTAGTGGGTGGCTGGCTGTGCTCCATTCGTGGGAGACCTGCCCTGCCCGTGGCAGCTTGCCCTGTCCATGGCAGCTTTTTTCCCTGTCCATGGCGGCTCTGCCCGCCCATGGCGGCTTGCCCTTCTCAAGGAGGTCTGCCCGCCAGGAGAGGTCCCCGGGACCTGGGCCTGGGGCCTTCCATGTGGTATACCGGTGCCCTATCCACTGGGCTATATGGCCGGCCCCAACAGCCCTCTTTTTAAAGAATATCTATTACCTTGTTGTGGAACTCATCAAACTCCCTGCATTCACCATTCTGCTGAATAATGGAAAAAAACACAAGTGCAAAAGTAATATAATATTATGGTAGAGTTGTAGTGAGAATTAAGAGAGCTAATTCACAAAAGGAATTTAAAGCATTCCTAAACTATAGTTAGGCTAAATAAATATTATCTAGTCCTACTAATATATATTTGATTATTACTATTGTGATTATGTTGTGACAAATGAAGGCATTCTAAAGGTAACTGTAATGCTATGTAGACCCTGACATAAAACATAAAAACATTGAGAGTGATGGTAAAACAATTGTTCAAATGGCAGAGAACATATGTTTTCCACCCGAGTTCCCTGAAAATCCAATTAAACTAAAAATATATTATGGGAAAATCACAGAGTAGCTAGACACTATTGATCATAGCAGCATATTCACGACAGCAAAAAGATGGGGCAGTCCAAGTGTTCATCAATAGATGAATAAATAAACAAAATGGAGAATAAAATTACATTGGAATAGTATTTACTAATAAAAAGTAGTGAAATTTGCATACATACTACAACATGGATGAGATTGAAGGCATCGTTTTGAGTAAAATAAGCCAGATCAAAAAAGGACAAATGTTATATGTTTTATCGTATATAAAATACCTAGAATAAGCAAATTCCGAAAGACAAAGTAGATTACAGGTAACCAGTGGCTGGGGGTGAATGGGAGTGATGACTTATTGGTTATCGTTTCTGTTTGGGTGAGGAAAAAGTTTTGGCAATGGATGGTGGTGATTGTAGCACAATATTATAAATATAACTGCTATGTCTGATTTGTACACATGAAACAAGCTAAAATGGAAAATTTTGCATAGTATATATGTTGCCAAAATAAATTATTTTTAATATCACAGAGTAGAAAAACCCCAAAATTACAAGCATTAAGAAGGCAAACAAGATTACAATATCAACTGCAATATTTACTTCAAGTATGCTTATAAAGTCTTCTAATAAAAGATAGATACTACATTGCTTCTCCCATCAAGAGATGAAAAGAATGAGACAACAGACTCATGTCCATCATAAAATAATTTAAAAAGAATTAATTTGCATGCATCTATGAAAATGACAGAACACTAAAATAATAGTAGCATTTATATTACATAATTTATTTGGCAAATTTCAAACAAATCACTTATCATTGTCATTCCTAATGTGGCTCATATATTATGACACACTTTTGGTGATGTTGCTTTTAAATTGCTAAAAATGTGGAAAATTCCCAACATACTGAAAACAAGAACTGCTATGCTAACTTTGCTTTATACACTTTTGCATTGTTTTATTAAAAAAGAGATACATATACTTTGAAAGAGCCCATAGTAATTTTTATATAGTCATTGTAGGTTAAACTTATAAAAACATTAAGACAGAAAATCATATTATTAAGCATGGAAGAAAGTTTAAATTAGCAAGAAAATTTTAAGCAAAAATAAAAACTATACTGGAAAGATATGTAAAATATATCAATTAAAGTATAGTAAACTTATGAAATTCAGTTTAGCCATTAAGCTTCCTATGACTAAAGTATGTTAATGTCCTTGCCTGTTAATTCAAACAACCATGTCAGTTAAGGATCTGTTTCAATTTATTGACTTATTTCCTAACTGTGGTATTATTTTCCTGTTTCTTTGCATGCCTAGTAATTCGGTTTTATGGGATACTAGGCATTCTAAAATTTACCTTGTTGAATGTTGGATGTCCTCAAAAACATGCACGTGTACATTCATCAGCTGAACAATCCAAGAGGACGCTCTGCAGATATCCAGAGTTCTCTCTGTGCAGCTCTCAGCTCTCTAATAATTTGTTCTATGAATTCAGCCATGTTGGATTCTGCAAACTCTAAACTCCATCTCCTGCACCTCGTTTTCCTCTCTCTTCACCACAGACTGAAAACTCTCTGAATATATTAGACTGGGCAATCCTAGGACTCATCTAATTTGTTACTCATCTGAAGAATTGTGGTCCTTCTTTGCTCGATGTCCAGTGCCTTGCAAACCACTTTTTTTTCAGTTCATATTTTCCCTCTTTTTTATTGTTTCAGGAGAGTAAATCTAACTCCTATTATTCCATCCTTGGTAGTAGTGGAATTTTTCTGTAGTGTAGATTTAATTCTATCAAATGCCATTTTACCACAAGACAAGATGTTTTTATGATGAATTTCTCTTTTAAATTCATAAAGAAATAAATTGTAGTAATATGCATTTATACTGTTTAATTGTTTAATAACATTTATGTTATAGGAATAAGTGTTTACTCAGTTACTAGAATTATTTTTAAAATATTTTATTTAGATTGAAAAATGCATCCTCCAGTCCCCAAGAAAGCTCATGTCCTAATACCCGGAAACTGAATGTTACCTTATATAGCCAGAGGGATTTTGCAGGTGTCATTAAGTTAAAGATCTAGAGAAAGGTAGATTATTATGGACTATCTAGGAGGATTTAATGTAATCATAAGGTCCTTTTAAGATAGAGGGAGGAGAACAGAAAAGTCCATGTGATGACAGAAGCAGAAATTGGAATGCTATGGTATGAAGATGGAGCAACGGGCCACAAGTAAAGGAAAGCAGGGTGGCAGAGCCATCACAGATGGAACCAGCCATGCTGACTCCTTGTCTTTAGCTCAGTAAAACTCTTTTGCACTTCTGATTGACACAACTTTAAGAGAATACATTTGCAATGTTTTAAGTCACCAAGTTGAAATTTGTTACAACAGCAATAGAAAATTAATGCCCTTTATAAACAGAATTTCATTTTTTTCATTCTGGAACAAAATAAATAATGCCAAATGTATTTGTTTCCAAATGTTTTGGACATGCCCATAATTCATCTGGACCTACAAGACATTTTGAAGATAGCCTAACTATTTATTGATATTTTCCATTTCTTTCCTGGTCTACCCCAAATCCCAAAATCCCAAAATGTTTTTCTTATATTCACTGTACTTTCATATACCTGGTAAATATATTTTGTTTGGATATGCTTCTTATACTAACCTGTCATTTAGTACAGAAATCTAAAATTGATAATTCTTATTGAACAGTCATAATATACTCATAAAATGAGATCACTGCATATCACATTTTCATTATGAAGGTTTGGAAACCAACTGTGGTAGATTGAATTATGTACCTCAATTTAGATATCTTCTTAATTTAAATCTCCATACTTGTGGGTATGAACTCAATATAAGTAGGATCTCTTGAAGAAGCTAGTTTTACTTATGGCGTGGCCCAACTGAATGTGGGTGTCCCTTAATCCAGATTACCAGAGTATTTTTATAAACAGAAGAAATTCAGACAGAGTCAGAGAAAGCCATGTGGAGAAGCTGGAAGCCAGAAGTCAATGGAACCCAGAGGAGAAAGGAGAAGGCATTGCCTCATGACATGAGTAGGATTCAAGTGGACAAATCCCAAAGATTGTGGTAAGCCGGCATTAAAATGTTATGGACTTTGGGGAGAAAACATTGCCTTGCTGACGTCTTGATTTTGGGCCTCTTCTATCCTCAAAACCATGAATCAGTAAATCTCCCTTGATTAAACCAACTCATTGTGATATTTGTCATAGCAGCCTGGTGATCTAAAGCACTGACCTTGAATTTAGTAGACTTTATCTCTCCTCTGAATTAAATATTCCCATCTCGTTATGATAGATATTGCATAATTCATGCTTATCATTCTGGATCCAAAAACCTAAATTCCAAGTACTACATGGATTTTCTGACAATGTGTATTTAAGCTATTAAGGCCAGTCCATCATAGGAGACAAACAAACTCAAATAATTTGCTCAGAGACATTGGAACATCTGTGATTTCCCTATTTAATTTAGTATCTTCTCCTGATTATAGACAGATATTTAGAGGCAGTGCTGAACCAAAAAACAGAAACAAGCAGTTCCAGCTTCTTATAATGGTGAGAACTCTCCTGGACAGAGCCCCTTCCCCCTGTGGTGTTTAAATTCTCAGCTCTCAAGCAGCATGGGTCTCTCCTCTCAGATGGGAAGTGGGATGTGTGAAGCTGTCAGCAACTATCCCTGACCTGAGCAGTGGCCACCCCAGGTACCAGCCACAATGGGATGTTTTCTCTGTTCTTTTGGACCTTTTGTTCTGTATAAGTAATAAAGTGGTCATTTGCTGAAAGTTTCTGTTTGCCTGAGCCTGTGTTCCATGATGCATCATAGAGTAACTTGCTCCTCAGTGGCTTCAGGTAAAATTTTTTTTTAATTTGTTACATATCCTCCCCCTTTCTGCTTGCTCTTGCTGTGTGTCCTTTCTTCTGTGTCTTTCTATGTCTGCTACTTGTCTCCCCCCGTCTTTGCGGTGACGCACCAAGTTGGCCCTCCGTGGAGGCGGCTCGCTCCGTTCGAGGGTGGCTCCATTCCGTTTTCACGGGCGGCTCTGCTCCATGTTTTGCGGGCAGCAGTCCTCCATGTTTTTGCGGGCTGCCGGCTTCCGCGGCGGTTCGCAGGCGGAAGCTCCGCTTTTTCACCTGTGATTTTGCCATGCCCGTGGGGGCTCCGCCCTGCTGGTGGCGGCTTTTTGCCTTGCCCACGGCAGCTCTGCCCCGCCCACGGCGGCTTGCCTTTCTCAAGGCTGTCTGCTCGCTCGGAGAGGTCCCCGGGAACCGAACCCGGGGCCTCCCATGTGGTACCCCAGCACGCTCTTTATCCACTGAGCTATCTAGCCGGGCCCAGGTAAAATTTTTAATCTCTATTATTCATTTCAAAACTATAATACTGTATAAAATAAGCACAGATATCTTTTAAAATACAATCAAAAAAAGCACTGGAATAAAAAAATAGCAACTAGCTTCCGAATATTTTTCATTGTCAACAATATTTACTTTATTCAGTTAATATATATTTTAATGTAATTCAAAATGTATCAGAACATTTATTTGTTTCAATTTCAAAAGACAAAAATTTTCATATATCTTCAATGATAATGCAGTGGATTATCTATATGCCTTTATGACTGCACCTACCACTTAAAAATATAACACTCTGGTAATTAATTTTCACATAAACCAAAATGAAAATTAAATGCTGAATTACCACTTGGACCAATTGATGTGGTCCCTCTGTGGCAATACTCTATGTGAATTTCCCATTCTCACTGGATTAATCTCAGACTGATTCCTGAATGCCCCCCAGTCAAAGGAGTATGATTTGACAGTTTCTCCCATTGTATTCTTAGGCTCTAGATTTTCCATACTTCCTTCCCTACTGCTGTTTCTTTCCTAAAGCATCCAGGAAACAGAGACTTTATATGTTTTGTGGTTTATGGGATGTTTCATGTTTATTAATAGCAATAATAAGATTTATGCAAATGCTTTAGTCTGCTATGCTGCTGGAATGCAATATGTTAAGAATGGGTTGGCTTTTAAAATAGGGGTTTATCAATGGATATGCTTACATTTCTGTGGTTGTGAAAATGTCCAAATCAAGGTTTCATCAGACTATGCTTTTCTCCTCAAAATTTGCTACCAGTGATCCTAGACTCCTCTGTCATAAGGCAAGGCAGATGGCAGCATTTGCTGGTCTCCCATTTCTTCTGGATTTCCTTGCTTCAGTTTCTGAATTCCTCTGGTTTTCTCTCTGCTCCTGTGGATTTCTCTCTCTGTGTGTGTTTTCTCCATATTCATCCCATTTATAAAGAACTCCAGTAAGAGGATTAAGATCCATCCTGTGTCATGCCTTACTGAAGTAACCTAGTCAAAGACCTTTAACTGTAGTAACATAATCAAAAAGTCCCACCCACAATAGGTTTACACTTACAGGAATGGTTTAGCTCTAAGGACATGATTTTTCTGGGGTCCGTAAAAACATCAAAGTACCACCGCAATCTTTCCTGATGTACATTTAAGGGTCATGTTTTATACACAAAGCAATTAGAATCTCATCTACACATTTGCCTTCCAGTCCTTGTCAGGAATTTTTTAAATGTCTTTGTGAGACTGTGCTTGTGTGTGTGTACTTGTATGTGTGTGTTAAGTTTGCCTATTCAGTTTTCCTATAGAATTGGTGATTCACCATAATGTCTTTAGCAGCAAGAAATGGATTGCCATGATGGATTTAGACAAGTTAATTTATGCAATAATTTGAATTACAGATGAATTTGCTAGAAACCAAGGGAATTTTCTTTTGCAGTGGTCAGAGACAGAACTGATAATTATAATCTTAGCTGACAAACAATGTTTAAGGTCTTAGGACTGAAACAAAGATGTATTAATCTAAGAAATGGTGAATATTACTCTTATCTTATTTTTGGAATTAATTTTGAGCTAAGCACTCCTTATGTACTTTTTTTTTTTGTACCCAGGCAGGAGATTCAACCCAGGACTCAGGACCTTGTATGTGTGAAGTCGATGCTCAACCACTGAGCCACATTGGCTACCCGGTGTTGTTTTTGTTTGTTTGTTTACTTGTTCTTTGTCTTTGTTTTTAGGAGTCACTGGAGACCAAACCCAGGATCTCCCATGTGGGAAGTAGGTGCTCAACTGCTTGAACCACGTCTGCTCCCTACCTTTTCTTTCTATAATTCCCGTTTCACTTTTGCCTGTGTTTGAAAACTTATACTGCAAAGTATAAGTGTATAAACTTCCCTTGGGTATGGAATCCACTTGAGTCTGTGACCAATAATAAAATAAAAGATTTCTTCCTCTGCAAGGACCAAAGTTAGAAAAAACATAATATAGAATTAAAATTGTGAAATGAAATTAAACATCTTTTATGCTGTGCTAAGGTATGAGTGTACATCCATCTTTATCATCATTATCATCACCATCATTGAAATTTTCTGATCACAAATTAAGTCCTGGCTTCCCTTGATTACATAATCAACATCTGCAAAGATTCATGGAAAATAATTTTTCCTTTGGAATACTCTTATCAGCAAATAAACATGTTCTTTCCCATGTAGAGAATTAGAGAAAATACAGATACACTAAAAATAATTAACACATCACCAAATGGAATTGTTCTATGTATCAGAACATAGCTCTCCATTCTATTAATAACTAATACAATGAGAAATGATGAATTAAAAATGCACATATTCCTTTGAAGGCCAGTAAAGACTCTCAAATCCAGCAAAGTAGTTGTTACATAATTCATTAAAATAAAAAAGCAAGGTACAGAATTTCAAAATTTATCAAATATATTCCCATATTCTTCACTTGGTGATTTCAAGGATCACCTTTTAGGGTAACACTTAAATAATTACTTAATTAATTAGACTGAAAACTTTGATGAAATTGATAAAAATTAATGTTAGATTTCATTCATTAATTAAACTGGCATATTAGATCAAAAAAATAATGATGTTTTTATGAAGTAAGGAAAAACTGGTAAATTCATCATTCCAGAGAATTAAGAGAAATTTTAATTTGCAATTCTTATGCTTGATATTATATGCAATATTTTTGGCATTTAAGTGGCTGGATATGATCCTGTAAACAAATAAACAAATATTCCTATACTCCTGAAAGCAGCATCTAATCAAAATACTTGCAGGAAATATAAAGATATAAACATGGACACACACAAATTCCTATTCCCCACCTCATAAAGCACACACAAACCCATTCATTCTCTCTTTATTTTTCTCTCTTTTTCCATTTTACATGCATAGACACAGGCATGCAATATATACTGACATGTATACATATATCCCATAT
This sequence comes from Chaetophractus vellerosus, assembly GCA_004027955.1. Taxonomy (NCBI): domain Eukaryota; kingdom Metazoa; phylum Chordata; class Mammalia; order Cingulata; family Chlamyphoridae; genus Chaetophractus; species Chaetophractus vellerosus. The sequence goes on along the minus strand of PVKH010038275.1, from coordinate 3,282 downwards.
TCTACACTAGGGCAAAAAGAAGTGAGAAGTAAAACTACAAAAGATCATATACTAACATCATTTTATTTTGAATAGACATTCATTAACTTATTCCATGGAGTTTAAATAGTATTATTATAGACCTAAATATTTTGGAAATAGATAATTTTCTAAAAAGAAATTAGTATTTATGATTTGACTACCTATAGAGACAGATATAAAAGTTCCTCTAGATTACTCTAATTCTATATGTAATCTCACAAAAATGAGAAAAATAGCCCCATAAAAATAAATAATCTAGTATGTGAATATATCTCTATAAAATTGCTATTAAAAAAGAAGAAAAAAGAAAAGATAAAAATAAACAAATAAACATTCACTAGGCTATGTTAAGTCTAAGTGTACCTTATTCTTGTTTTCTAAGTCTATTAACACAAAAACCATTAATTTATTGGTAGTTGCTGTGATAGTATAGGTGTTCTCAATAAAATTGTATTGCACGTCCTGAAAAAGTTACTTCCATATCTTAGGGAAGTCATAGACATTCGCCAGACCTCACCTATCCCCAACTCTTTCTCTGGGAAAGTCACATTCACACTAAACAACCATCCTCTGCCTTCAGCTATCCCGTCCTCCATTTTTATTGCGTGCCGTTCACAGGTGGGGGAAATGTTAAGCCTAATGAAAAAGTACTGCTAGACCTTAGACCCAGAGATTGGGCACAAGCAGCTCCAAACGCTAATTAAGACAGGAATTCTCAGTGACAGGGCCCTCTCCCCTCAAGGTGGATAAGATCCTCACTCAAACAGTATAGCTCGGTGTCTCTTCTTCAGCGCCAAGTGGGGTGTGCAGAAATGCCAGCCGTGACCCCAACCCAGAGCTATTTTTGGCTCTCTGGGGACTACAGCCTTGATGGGATGTCTTTCCCGGCTCTTTTAGGTTACTTGTGCAATACATGTAGCAAAGAGGTTATACGTCTTTTTGGACTCCTTGTGCTTTGCGTGTAATAAAGAAGTCGTTTGCTGTAAGGTTTTGTTGTGTGCATGAGCTTGTGTTCCCATGACGTACTGTTGTAGCAACTTGCTCCATACCATTCAAACACTATAAATTAAGAGTAGCTAATACATTTATGTGAAGAGACATCATAATCAAGTATTTTCTTTTGATCTGAGTATTTTAGTTTCTTAGAATTTTGCAGTTTGAGTCATCTAGAAGACAAATAGGAATATTTCTTAAGGATGTAAACAAATATTTTTATATGGACATATTTCAGTTTAGTTTTCCATTTAGAAAACAATACAAAGAAAGTTTTGGTAGAATTATTTCCTAATCAACAATATTTTCATTAAACAGTCCCAAATAAAGGGTCTGAATTGTATCTTAAGGCATATTTGGAAATATTTCCGAGGGAACATGAAAACACCAAAATATTAAGACTATGTGTGCAAGTTTGCCTTTATTTTTCCTAAGAAAATCAGATTTAAATAAACTGAGGCACAGTAATGTTTTAAATGAACAGCACACTTCCTAATTTTGATTGTTGCAAAGTGAAGTAATACATCAGTTATATTTCAATAAACTCTAGTTTTACTTTATTCTTTGTTTTTCACTTTAAATTTCCTTAACACTCAGTGTAGAGTGTTGATATATTGCTTTGATTAACTGTGATCAAAGATAGATAAAAGCCTCTGATTTTTTTTCCCTATGGTCAAATTTTATAGAAAACATACTATTTTAATACCCCTAATCTTCTAAACATAAGTAAAGAAAAATAACAATAAAACATATTTTTGATATATTCATTTTCACTCTGTCACAAAAGAAAGATGCAAAGTTTATTAAATAAGGTGACAAAAATGTGTCATGGCATCTGATTCCCTTCACTCTTCATAGTTTGGGTTGTATTACATTCCCAAATAAGTTCCCAGTGTACAAAACTCAACCCTAACTAGTTGATGGTCGTGGTAAGGCTGAGAGCATGGGTCGATTCACATCAAAACTCAAATATTCTTTCTAACTGTCTGTGTTAGAATCAGTTTCAAAACTGATACCTCATGTACCCATAATCTTACTTGAACCCTTGAATTTGAAAGCCAACCCCAGCACTTTCTCTAAATTTGTTAGTATTTTTTTTTGGTACTTTCCATTTCTTCAGTGGAAATTTGCCCTTTCCTGCTACAGAATTTCATCTAGATAATAGTAGAGTATCCCTTTTTATTTTAGAAAAAATAATTGGGTAGCTGTTAGTCCCTTTTTCCACGAAGATCCATGAAATCCTTAAGGAAATGGTCCATACTACAAGAATCTGACCATGCTATGTCTAAAAATATACCTTGGTAGTTCTATCTATCTTTACTTTTTCCCTTCATTATGGCTTGCTTTTCTTATCTCAGATTTTCCAAGTTGTGCCCTAAAATTTTGCTTAATAATAACTCTTTTTATTACTAAAAAAATTAGAGAAAATAAACCTAACCCTTGCTATGTATTGTTTTTTTTCCAATTCCCTCTTCCAATTTTTTCAAGTAAATCTGATAGTTTTTTCATCCCATCTATTCAGATGTAGAACACCTCAATCTGTAGAATAACATGACTGACTTCATATTTCCAACATCTAGTTACATAATTTTCCACCATCTGAGTAAAATATTAATTCTTAATCCTTCGACAGAAAGAAATATTTTAAATCTGTGTGCCAGATATAAATAAGAAACAGCCATCAGTTTCTGCCACTTTTTTCAAAGCAAACTTTAAAAATAGGTCGCCCAGGTGAATGAAGTAATACTTTTGTCAAAACCTATAGAGTTCTACAAGACAAAGAATGAAGTTTGATGTAAACAATTGACTTCACTTAATAATAAAGTATCAATATTTGTTCAACAATCTCTGTGGGAGGAACTGGGGCAGCCTAAAAGCCCCCAGTGCCTAATGGGGTAGAACAGCAGCCCGAGCAGCAGCCGGAAGCCTCTCAAGTTACGCTGATAACTGACAGCCACAGTGGCATGGCTCCACCTCTCCCCTTCCCCTCCCCTCCCTGCTGCAGTGCAGCTCCACCTCTCTCCTCCCCTCCCCTTTCCCCCATAGTACAACTCCGCCTCTCCCTGCCTGCAAGAAGCTGCCTGGCCATATATGGGCATAAAACCTGCCTCCGGAGGCTGCCTGGTCACATACCAGCCTTCACCAATCAAAGACTGCTTTGTCACACACCAGCCTCCACCAATCAGAAGCTGCCCAGTCGTGCTTCCCCATTTGTTATTTGCCTCCGCCAATCAGGAGTTGCTCTGTTGCACTCCCTCCTCCCCTTAC
>PVKH010038274.1:0-11348 GCA_004027955.1 Chaetophractus vellerosus | reverse complement strand
CGTGAGGAGAGCGTGCTTTCCTGGCGGCTTCCCTGCTCGCCGTGCTTCTTGGGGCTCTGGCCCTGCAGGGCGTGCCTCTCCCCAGGGCCTCCGCCGCCGTGGCCGCGGGCACTGCCAGCCCTTCGCGTCGCCCTGAGCTCCCGAGGATGTGGGGACTAGCTTTGGAGCCTTGGCTGCTGTGTCGCCTGTGACGTGCCCGGCCCCCTCTGCCCCAGGCTCCAGAAGCGAGCGCCATCGCCACGGCCTCAGCCAGGCCTGCCCAGGAGGAGCAGTCGCCCACTGCCCCAGGGAAGGTGGTGACCGTGAGCTCCCGGAGCCCCCGCTGTGCCCGGAACCAGTCAGCCCTCCGCAGCGGCAAGACCTTCTCTGCGAACGCCACGACTTGCTCCTCAGGTGAGGCCCCCAGCGCTCAGGCCGCCCTGCTGTGCGCGTCGGCAGCCCCCGGCGGCTCCTAGGCAGGGGCTGCGCACAAAGGGTCCTGGCCCTGGCCCACTCTCAAGCCAGCCTCGGTCCAGCAGACGGGTGAGGGCAGGGCATGCCGCTTCCCCTTGGCCAGGCTGAGCTTCGGTGTGAAGTGGCGTCTTGTGGTTTTGATTGCGTTTCCCTAATGGCTAATGATGTTGAGCATCTTTTTCACGTGCTTCTTGTCTATTTCTTTGGAAAAAATGGCTGTTCAAATCCTTTGCCACTTTTTCCCTGGATTGTCTTTCTGTTTTTGTGTAGTAGGAGTCCGTCATGTCTTCTGGTACTAAGCCCTCTGGAGACACGTAACGTCAAGGCGCGCACTGCTCGTGAGCGTCTTCTCACTTTCCTGGCGGTGTCGACGCAGGAGAGCGTCGCCACCCTGGAGTCAGGCTCACTGTCCCTCGTGCTGCTCCTGCTCTCGGTGTCAGGCGCTGGCAGCGGCCGCCGCACCTGGAGCCGTCCAGCCACAGCTCCGCAGTTCAGGTCTCTGTCACGTCTTAGACAAGGCGAGGGTCCAGCTTCCTGCTGGGGCACGTGGCGCACTGTTTGCTGAAGAGGCTCTTCTTTGCCCCGTAAAATGGCCTTGGCACCCGTGGCGGGCACAGTTGGCCCCAGGTGTGAGGGTTGGTTCCTGGGCGCTCAGTTCTCTGCCATCGGTCCATCTGTCCTTAGGCCAGCGCCGTGCTGCTTTGACTGCTGTAGCTTTGTAGTGAGTTTCGAAAGTGGGGGATTTGAATCCTCCAACTCTGTTTTTGTTTTTCAAGATTGTTTTGGCTGTTTGGGGTCCCTTGAAATCATATATGGATTTAACATGTAGCAAGACTTATTCTGTGGCCTAATACACCGTCTGTCTTGGGAAACGTCCGTGTGCACATACGAAGAGTGCGCTCTGCCCTTGTGTCCGTGTGTGTCCGAAGCCTCGGCTTTCGAACTGACCTTCGGTCTGGCTGTCCCGTTGATTACGGAGAGTACTGGAGTCTCCAGCTGCCTCTTCCTGCAATTACGTCAGTTTTTGCTTCAGATAATTTGAAGCTCAGTTGTTAGGAGCCCATATGTTTATAGTTATTACATCTTTTTGATAACTGAACCTTTATCAAAATATAATGTTCTTCTTTGTCTTTCATAATCTTTTTTTTTCTTCTTCTTCTTCTTCACTTAAAATCTATTTTGTCTGATGACACAGCCATTCCAGCTCTCTTTTGGCTACTATTTGCATCGCGTATATTTTTCTGTCTTTTGCTAACCTCTTTGTTTCTCTGTACCTAAAGTGAGACTTTCCTAGATAGCGTACAGATGGATCTTGCCTTTTTAATCCAATCTGCTCATCTTTGCCTTTTAATTGGATGATATAGTTTACTTATGTTGATAAGGAAGGACTTCCGGTATTTAGCTATTTGATTCTGTGTGTCTCATGCTCTTTGCTTCTCAGTTCCCCCAATTCTGCATTTTGGGTGTTTAGTTGATTTTTTGGTAGTATACCATTTTGATTCCCTTTTTTATGTATTTTTAGTTAGTTTCATAGTGGTTACCTTGGGATTAGAATTAATTCTTAACCATAAGAAAACCTAGTTTGAAAAATACCAGCTTAGTTTCAACAGTATACAAACTTCCAGCTCCTCCGTGTCTCTGCCCCTCCCCCTCGATGTTGTTATTGTCACAGAGTGTTCCTTTATTCGTTGTGTGCTCATTGAAGAAATTTATAAATACCACTTTATGCTTTTGCCTTTGAAGCCACGTTGGCCAAGAATAGGAGTTTCAGTCCCAAACTACAATCCTGGGGGCTTCCGTGCTTATCTCTGGTCCCCTGCCCTGGTTCTTCGTTTTCTCATGCAGCCTCTGGGCGCTGTCTAGCGCCCTCCCCTTTCCGCTCCTTTAGCAGTTCTTGTAGTGAACATCTGCCGGTAACGAACTCTCAGCTGTTGTTCATTTAGAAGAATTTCAGTTTATCTCTCATTATTTCAAGATACAGAATTCTTAGTTGATAGTTTGTTTTTTTCCTTTGAAGACTTTAAATATGTCATCCCACTGACTCTGGCCCCCATGGCTGCTTTTGCACTGCGGCCATGACAGAGGCCATGTGGCCCTCAAAGCCTAAAACCTAAAACGTGGACTGTCTGGCCCTTTACTGAAAAGGTCTGCCGGCCTCTGGTCTGCACTGGGCGCCCTCTCCGTGGGGGTCAGCACAGTGAGGAGGGCTGTGCGCGTCAGAGCCGCGCTCGGCTGAGTGGGAGCGAGGCTGGAGTGCGCATGGTGCGGCGGCACGGGCGATGGCAGGGGGACGTGAGAAGCGCCCTCCCAGGGGGCTGGCGAGGTTCCAGGAGCCCCCGGCGAGTGTTCCTGGCTCTGCTTTGCTTCTCGGTGGAACTCCGTTCGCATGGAAGACCCACCGGGCGCGTGCGGCTGTGTCAAGGCTCCTTTCCCCGGCCCTAGGTTTGGGAAATCCTCCACGGCCCCTCTTGGTGGCCGGTCCCTCCAGCACGGGAAGCAGTGACTCAGACGGTGGCCTTTTTGCCGTCCCCACCACCTTGCCACCCAACAGCCGCCACGGAAAGCTCTTCTCCCCCAGCAAGGAAGCCGAGCTGACCTTCCGCCAGCACCTGAGCTCCATCAGTGTGAGTCACGGGGCCCTGCTCCCCTGCAGGCCGGGGCTGCCCGGGGCTGCTGGAGGACCCCCCGGAGCCAGGTGCTGTTGTCCCCCACAGATGCAGTCGGACTTCTTCTTGCCCAAGCCCAAGAAACTGCGGAACCGGCACCTGCGGAAGCCTTTGGTGGTCCAGGTCAGAGAAGCCCCCTGCGCCCGCGCCGCCTGGCCTTGGGCTCCGGCTGTGGGGCCCCCGGGGCCCGACCGGGCCGGCAGGGACATGCCGGGTTACCTCTGGGTCTCGAGTTTTCATAATATAAAACGGGGCACTCCCTGCTCCTTCCTCCCTTCCTTCCCACAGTAGGATAAGTAATCGCAGTAAACTCGACTGTGCCTGAAAGTAAAGGTGATGTCGGCACAGCATTGAAAACCGCTTGAGAAAAAGACAAAGTTCTGGGATTCGAGTCCCAAGTGCCCAGATCAGGTTGTATTTGAAGACCCTCAAATACAGTGGTTGAGCACCTGCCTCCCACGCCCGAGGCCCCCTAACAGCACACACACACGCGTGTGGATGCCGTCAGTGGGAGCGGTGGGCAGGGCGCGAGGGCCCCGGAGGCCGACCTGCTCACCGGCTCGTGGAGAGGAGGCTGTGCGGCCCTGGGGGCTGGCCCGGGCGCTGAGGCTGCGCGTCTGCGAGAACCGTCGGCACTGCCGTTCGTGACTGCGTCTCTCAGAGACGCCCCAGCTCCCTCTCCAAACCTTAGGAACCCGCTCTCCGCCGGGAGTGGTTCACGCAGAAGCGGGAGTTTGCGCTCAGACTCTCGGGAAGGGAGGCACATGGCTGTACGCCCCTTGAGCGTCTTTGTTGAGACAAGCGGAGCAGTGAGGTGTGTGGTGAAGTTCGCAGTCTCCCGGGCAGGAAACGGCCAGAACACCCCGGCCGGGGGCGAGCCCCAGGGCTGCCTCTGGCCACTGCCTGTTTCAGGTTTTTGAAAGCAGTTTTATTGATACATAATTTACATACTACAGGCTTCACCCGTTCAAACTGCAATTCAGTGGATTTTAGTGTATTTACAGAGTTGTTCAGCCGTCACTTCTGTTTAATTCCAGAATGTTTCCACCACCCCAAAAAGAAGCCCTGTACCCTGTACCCCCAGCCCCCACACTCACCCGCTTTCCGGCGCTGGGTCCGCCTCGTTGGGGCGCTCCACGTGAACGCACCTTCCCTGCCGGCCCCCAGCCCTGCGCGCTGTCGGGGGCCGCACCGGGCTGTGCACCCCGGCCTGAGGCGCCTGCCGGCCGGCCCTGGCCACACCTCCTGTGGCTCCTGGTAGCTGACGGGCGCGGTGCCTGGTGGGAGCAGCCGCCCTGGCGCCCCGCCGGCAGCGTCCTCGGTCCCCGCGGGCCGGGGCATGTCTCGTGAGCGCCGCGTCTGTCACGGGGTGGGGAGCAGCGGCGGAGGCCCCTGCGCTGTGATGCTTTTGGCCTAGATGGTTTTGTGGACGCTCCGTTTTGACTTCTGATCTTAGCACTTGGTGCCTCCTGCGCGGCGGTGCCGGCCTCGAGAGGGGCCCTTGCGCTGGAACGTGGTCACACAGCAGCCTGGAGGAGTGGGGTGGGCAGCGGGCCGAGTCAGGGCCGGCGCTCTGCACCCCGTGCTCTGCGCCCCGCGGCCACGCCGCTGTCTTCACCCAGTATCTGTACGCTTCTTAGCGCTTGCTGCATTCTAGCCCCAGCCGGAACATTCTGGCATTCCCCCAGGCTTCTCTGGGAAAGGTCTGGGTCCCGGGGCTCTTTCTGGAGAGGCCCTGTGTTGTGGAGTGTGGAAGCCCCAGGACGGGGTCCTCAGCTGCCCGGGTGTACTTGCGTGCTGGCCGTACCTGCGCCCTCTGTGCCCTGGCAGCTCCCCGCGCCCGTGTGCTGGCTCTTTGCATCCCTTGACTGTCTGCATTTCTCTGCAGAGAACGCTCCTTCCGAGGCCCTCGGAAAACCAGTCCCATAACGTCTGCTCCTTCTCCATCCTGTCGAATTCTTCTGCAGCTGGTAAGGACTCGGTCTCCTCCTGGGCGGCTCGGCAGCCCCCCGCACCTGGGCACGGCTCGCCCTAGGGCTTGGCACGTCCCGTCCACAAGTAGGGCTTGTGCGCCACGTGCTGGGACCCAGCCCAGCGTGCGCTGCGCTCGGAGCTCTGCGGCCAGGACAGCCCAGCCGGGTGCTTGGCACGGCTAGTTAGTGGGCGTCATGCCGTCTGGCCAGCATGCACTTGGGCGTCCTTGGCGTGTCCGACTCACTCTGTCCCTGTCCGTCAGCTCGGTGGGGCCCTGACCATTAGAAATAAACCTCCCTGTGCAGTCAGAGACCTTCCGTGAGCCCACGTGGCTCGCGCGTGCCTCCCCTCACCTTGTTTCCGGCTGCGCGGGCAGAGTCTTGTCTGAGCTCTGCTGCCCTGACGCCCTCAGGTGCCTTGTCCCCCGCTGCGGCTGGGCACTCACCGTTCTTAAAGGCCTGAGCCACGGGCCAGGAGCGGTGACGGCAGCCTTCCAGCCGTGCTCGCGGTCGGTGGCACTGCCGTGGCCCCAGGCCAGAGCTCTCCCCACCAGGTGCCTGTCGGCCTCCACCTTCCTCCGTGGAGCCGGTGTTTGGGATTCATGGTGGCCTCCCCCTTGGCCCGCCCAGAAGGGAAGCCTGTGCAGCCCCGCTGGGCATGAGAGGCCCGGGTGGGCGGCGTTTCCGCAGCCGCTGCTGGTCCTGCCCCACAGGGAGAGGCTCGTTCCGGCCGATCCAGTCTGCTCTGACCAAAGCTGCGCTGTCCCGGCCGATTGTGCCCAAGGTGCTCCCGCCCCCAGCCACGAGCCAACTGGCCAGTAAGTCTCTACCTGGCGCGGTGCCAGTTGCCACGTGGGGCTCCCCAGGGGTGTCTGCTTTGCGAGGTTTTTGCATTTTTCTTTTCCAAACCGTAACGTCTCAAAGAGCGTCAAAGCCAGTGGCTCTTGTACTGACCCGAGGCACTGGGGGAAGAACAGTCCCTGTGAGTCCTGGGGGCTTATCGGATGTCTGTGAAGCAGACCTGAGGCGCCCCTCCTGCTGCCAGGTGCCATCGACCTCGCGGCTAAAAGTGCCGGCATCATCCCCGCGAGCCCTCTGCCTGTTCTGGACACCGAGGGCTTGTCTGGCATCTCCCCCCTGTCTCCAGACGAAGTGGCCGCTGCCGCCTCGGGTCAGGACTGCAGGAGAAGCCATCAGGACGGAGAGCCTCTCTCTGCCGTGGGCGTGAGTGTCTGGGAGGGCTCAGCCCCTGCCCGGAGGGGACGGAGGCCAAGGCCACGGAGCTGAGGGCCTGGTGGACTCCAGCTTCCGCCTTTCGAGGGGACAGACCTGGCGGGCTTCAGGGCCATGGAGGCGAGTCGCTGCTACGGGGAGGAGCCCAGGGGCTGCGGTGTGAGCGTGCGCGGCTTAGCCCGGAGGAGGGGGAGGCGTGGGGGCCCCCGGCCGGTGTCGCTCAGGCCGCAGAGCGAGGCGCGTCGCCCGTCTGGGTAAAGAACGTGCTCGGCGACCTCGACCGTCTCGCCTGCCACCTCCCCACGTCCTCCAGCTCCTGCGTGCGGCTCACGGGCGCCCCAGGGGAGCAGGGCGCATCTGCCCGCAGGTCCTCTGCCGGGACTCAGGACTCGGGACTGGCGGGAATTTTCAGTGTGGGGGCGTGGCTGCAAGCGGTTTTGGCCGGTTCTGACCTGGAGCGTAGCCCGTTTGCTCTGGCCCTGCCTGGCCGCCGAGCCCTCGGCCGCTCTGGCCCTGCCTGCCCGCGGCTGACTGGCGTCCCTGGGCATCTTCTAGGGCCCGAGCGACCCGTTCGTCGGCGCCCCCCCGAGGCCTGCGCAGGAGCCAGTGGCAGGTGGCTTCCAGGTGAGTCAGCGCTTAGGCTGCCAGCAGAGCGCGGCCCCAGAGCACCCGCCACGTCCGCCCCACGGTCCTGCCGGGGTTGCCGTGACGAGGCAGGAGCACGGCACGCGATCTTGTGCTGCCGCCTGGTGAACGCGACCCTCTCCTGCCGCAGCCTCCGCCCTTCCCGTAGGAAGGCCGGCGGTTCCAGGCCCGTTGGGGGGACTGATTGTCACGAGCTGCCAGCTCTCCCCGGTGCGCCCTGTCCCGCTGGCCTCAGGAGGCCGAGGCGGCTGCCGGGGCCCTCTCCCGTCGCCCTGCCTGCGTCCACGCTGTGGGCTGAGCTCGCGTTTTCACCTCGTCACTGATTCTCATGGACACGTGTGTCTCCCAACAGGCTTCACCTGTTCTCTCCTTGTCCGAGCTGCCCAAAGCTCCTCTCCAAAACGGCCTCTCCACTCCTCTTCCTCCGTCAGAAGGTTCTAGCACCCGGCTCTCTCCACCCAACGTTTCTGCTCTGCTGGACATCTCCCTCCCTGGCCCGCCCGAGGACGTGCTCTCGCAGGGAGAGCCCGCCACGCACATCAGCGACTCCATCATCGAGATCGCCATCAGCTCCGGCCAGTACGGTAGGCGGTCGCCGTCCGCGCCACGCGCACCCGGGTACTCAGATGCTCGCCGGGCGTGTTCTGGCTCCGCTGGTGTTTTTGAGCGCTGCGTGTCCACCCGTGCGAGGCACCGTCCAGCTTTGCCGGGGGTCTCGCAGGCGAGGGAGGTTCAGTTCCTGGCCTGAGGCTGGCAGAGTGGGCAGCGTGCCCTCCCCAGCTTTGGGGTCGAGGCTTTTTTCGAGTTGTTCTAAATCTGGACGGATGGCCTGTGGGTGTTTTGCAGAATTTCAGGGGGTGGTTGGCCTCACCAGCGCTCAGAGATGGGGCTCGCTGCAGGGGACGAGACGGGCTCGAGACCCGTGTCCCACCCGTCGGCGAGTGGCCTTGGGCAAGCAGCTGGCTCGTCTGAGCCTCTGGGGCTGCACAGGCAGCAGGGAGGTCAATTCCGGAAAGCTCTTGGCGCCAACAGTGGCTGCCGTGCCGCGAGTGCGGCGCCTCTTTGCAGGCTAACGGTGCTGCCTTGGCGTGGAAGCTCCGGCAGGGCCTTGGGGCTCCTGGGGTGCTGCTGAGCCCCCGGCACCTCCGACTTGGGCTTCTGGTTCCCAGGTGAAGGCGTCTCTCTCTCCCCGGCAAAACTGAATGGCAGCGACGGTTCCAAAAGCCTCCCCTCCCCGCCCAGCAGCCCTCAGCCGAGCTGGATCGCCTCGCCCCCCCACGACCCCCAGTGGTGCCCCAGCGACTCGGCCGACTCCTCACTCAGCAGCCTGTTTGGTGAGCGCCGGGCGCCCGCGGGCCCCCCGGATGCACCGCAAGGCGGGGGGCGCTGGGGCTCCACGCTTCGGCAGAACCTCCACCAAGGCGATTTGTTTGTTTGTTTGTCTTTTTTCATAAGAGTTGAGTGTTTTCCTTTTTGGGTAAATTTGTTTTTTACCGAGGTATAACTTACTTGTGGATAAATGCAGATTTTAGCATAGCGTTTGTGAATTTGAGAGACGGAGACACCTCCGTAACCCACGACCTTCCATCCCCAGTGCGTCCCGCACGCCCTTTGCAGCCAGCCCAGGTGCCGGCCGCGCCCCTCCCGGCTGCCCCACAGCGCAGGCTGGCGCAGTCCCCGGGTGCCCTCGTCCTCCCTGGGGCCCTGTGCTCACCGGCTCCCAGGTGGCGTACGTTCAGGGAAAGTCACTCCCAGCCTCTCCCTGTGCGGGCAGAGCTCGCGTCAGCACGCCTGGGATCGTGTGCAGCAACGTGGCCGTGCGCAAAGCCGAGCAGAAATCAGGAGCGACTGGTTAGGAAAGAGCGTGGGGCGGGGTCAGAGGTCCCGAGGCAGTGGAAGGCTGTGGGCTCCCTGGGAAGAAGAGACCGCCTTGCCGCGCGGGGACCCCCCCCACGCTCCTGCGTCGTGTGAGGAACGCCAGGCGGGCACGGCAGTTCCGGTGGATGCTGGGAGGGGCCTGGCTGGCAGCCCCGCGGCCCCCTTGCGCCGGCAGCAGCCAGGCCGAGCCGGGCTCAGGGCGTCCCCTCGGGGCTTCCCTCCGCAGCGAGCTTCATCTCCCCAGAGAAGAGCCGCCGGACGCTGCCGACCCCCGCGGGCAGCAGCAGCGGCACCTCCCTGCTGGGCCCCAGCCTGCTGGACGGGAACTCGCGGGACTCGTTCGTGTCCAGGTCCCTAGCCGACGTCGCGGAGGTGAGCGCTGCCGGGCCGCGGCCCTCTTCGCCTGCCCTTGACCGCCAACCCCTTCTGGAGGGCGCCCTGTTTCCTCAGGCCTGCCCAGGGGCTGTGAGGAGCTGCGCGCCGTCACTGGAAGGCCAGGAGGGCACGTGCCAGTGTGGGGCCCTGGCTGCTCTGGGCGCAGAGGCCCCTGGCGTGCTGGCTGGCATTCCTTCCCACCTGGCGGCGGGCGGCGGGCCCCGAGCAGGGCCTGAATCCCACCCCGGCGTCTCACCGGCTTTGTTGCCCTGGGCGAGCAGAGCTATTCTCTGCCTCGGTTAGCTCGTCTGTCACGTGCCTTTGCCATCACAGAAGGGTGGGTGACGGGCAAGCAGACGTCACCATGGCTGCCGCCCGCGGCGTCCTGACCCACCCTGTCCTGCTGGGCCCAGCCGGGGCGCGGGCGTTTCCACCGTCCAGTTGGCTTCTTTGCAGGTCGGACAATGATAGGTGCCGGGTCATGGCAGGTCCTTGTGTGGTGGCCCGGCTCAGGCCATGGTCCTCCTCTTTGTGGCCGTAGCCTGCTCCCGTAGCCATCTGTGCTTTCCTCAGACACGGTCTGCGTGAAGACAGGTCCGTGGGAAGCTGGCACCGGGAGAGAGCGGCCACTCCCGAGTCCTGGCTCCCAGGGCCAAGGTGTCAGCGTCTGCCTCCGGCCAGGCGCCTGGGGCCCTGGACCAAGCACAGCCGGCCGCTGCCTTCCCGCGGGCTCCTCGGCGTTTTTGGGGTACTGATGCGAGCTGTCCGTCTTGAGAGGAGTGGGTGGTCGGCCTGGGGAGAATTCTGGGCTGAGCCGGGCTTAATCAGGTGTTCTGGGGTTTTTGTTTTTAACTATTGTGGAAAACGTCCACCAAGCATGAATGTAGACGGGATACCCCCCGGGATAGCGTCTCTCAAGCCTGTTTGGCCACGGAACCTTTATTCACGGAACACCTCGTGGCACAAATATTTCCTGGCCTGGGTTTAGGTGGGCGCTTCCGAGCACCCCTCCTGTGGCGGTGGGTGGCACAGGCACGCTGGGCGGGCAGCCGGCAGCGGGAGTGTGTAGGGCCCCAGGCTCCTGCGTCTCGAGCGAGCTCCCCGCAGGCGCGCCGCTGGTGAAGGAGCGACGCCGAGCGGAGACACGGCTGATGTCAGCGAAGGGCTGCGTCCCTCGCCAGGCTCTGCAGGACGGCAGCTGAGCGCGCCGCCAGCACTCTTCAAGCTGTTTTTAGAGTGGTTTAAGTTTGCGGGAAGATGGCATAGAAAGTCCAGGAAGTTCCCGTGTTTCCCCACGCGAGCACGGGCTTCTCCTCTGAGCAGTGTCGCGCGAGCGTGCCGTCTGCCATGCCTGCGTTTGTAGCGCGGCCCTGACCCTCCAGAAGCACGTTCTGAAACGTGGATGCAGCGATGAGGGGGCCAGGGCCGGGTGCAAGCGAAGGGCAAGAGTGGGCTAGGAGAGGGTGGGTGGTGGTGGGGCTGCTGAGGGGAGCGCTGGCGGGGAGGGCCTCTGCTCTCCTTGGTCTGTGAAATTCCCCTGGTTGGAAGTTTAAGCTTGTGCCGTGGCCCTACGGCGAGTCCTCCAGAAGTCTCTCGTTCGCTCGTCCTCATGCTACTCATTGACGCACGTTTCCCCAGATGAGGCCTCCGTCCTGGGGTGGAGGTGGGCAGGCGGCGAAGACAGAGGACCAGGCACCAGAGCCCTGGCCCTGCAGCTCCCTCGTTGCCCGCCTCGCCTCGCCCTACCCACTGTGCCTCTGTCCTCTGGTGTTTCTCAAACAGCCAAAGCCTGGCCCTGCCCCAGGGCCTTTGCGCTTGCTGGCTCCCCTGCCTCAACTGTGCTCCCCCTGTATCCATCCCTAAGCGATGGTGCCCAGGACATGCGCCACCACCTGCCTCTCCCAGCCCAGTGCGCACAGGCAGGGGACCACTGTTCCCAGCACCCGGAGGCGTCCGGCCCACCAGGGGCCCTTCCGCACTGCCCCTCAGCACGGGCCGGTGCCGGCGGGCATGCTGGCCGTCGGGCCCGCGGTCTGAGTCGGCCTCCCCGTGCCCTCTGTCCGCAGGTGGTGGACTCCCAGCTGGCGTGCATGATGAACGAGAGCAGCGTCGACTACATCTCGCG
>PVKH010038273.1:0-11358 GCA_004027955.1 Chaetophractus vellerosus | reverse complement strand
TAAGTTACTTTCCTCAGCAATGTCTTCTGCCACGTGTTAGAGCAAGATGACTGCCAACATCTGGAAGGGTTCAGGCTTCCTCTTCCTCTTAATTTTCCAAGGTCCCAGCTTCTTCCAATATCAGCTATCCCTTCAGAGCAGAACCTAACTTAATGTTTGAACAGTTTGGAGGGTGTTTGTGTATACCACTGGTCAGAAATTTGAGGTCCCCTTTAGAATTATACTTACCACAATTTCTTTTTCTTTTTTTAATCAATTCCCTGATATGGATTAGGTCCATATTTATTTTTGGCACTGGTGGGTAACTGGACAATTTCACTTTTAAAAATCATTATATGTCTCCAGAGAATGAGAGTATAGAGGAGCAATTTTCCCAGGTGATATAGGAATGACAGTAGAGTTGACACTTGCCTCTTCATCCCAGGTTTAATGCACCTAAAATGAACTAGAAAGTAGGTGATTAAAAAATGAATTAATTCTAATTCTTGTTCCATGAATTCTCAGAGCACTTAATCTAAACCTCAAACTTTCATCCAATTAAAGTTTCCTTAGGAACAGACCCTTGTCTGCTTTTGCACACTGTTTCATTTTTCTTTCTTAACCATCCAGACCCTCTGTTCCAAACTCCTGTGCATTTTTTGAAGTTCTCTTCCCTGAACTTTATACTCCACTTTATTCTTTTATTAATTCCTGAGGTTAACTGTGTGCTCCTAAAAGAGGACATTTCCACACCCCACATTTTATGCGTAACTCTTGGACCCAGTCACTCTGCATGACACATCCTTTTTTGTATCATCATGTCATCCATGTCTATCTCAAATTTTTGAATCCTTGTAGTCATGGGAAAGATGTTCAATTGTATTGAACCAAGAATCTTATAAGTTAAGAAATAGAAATTTAAGTTCAATAATTAAACTTAAGAATGTATATCTATTAAATATAAATTCATGGAAGAGCAGAAACAGATCATTGGAGATGAGGGCAAATCTGAAGAACATATTGTCATCTTCTACACACATATAGGTGGTGGACCAAGAACAGGGTTGATTTTGCTGAGAACTAAGGCCTTTCCTGATGATGTGTGTCTGTGAAGCATAGCTCCTGAATGCCTGGTGAGGGAACTCTAAGTTAATAATCTCATAATAAGACAAACTATAGAAAAATGAAAATATTAATTAGGACACTCCACATGAAGGGAGACTTCTTAGGGGCAATAGGGAGGATTCTTTGGAGGGAAAGTTAAAATCATGAGAGAAATAAATTTATTTAATCCATAAAATTGTTAATCTGCCCCAATTTTTTTTCTCCTTCTGACTCTTTTCATAGTGAGGGCTGATACATGAAATGGACCTGGATTCATCTGTCCTGCCAGTGCTACAGAGAAGGAAATCTAAGAGAAGCAGTATGAGTGACTGCAGAAACATCAGTTGTATATTATCTATCTCTTCCAGAAAAATAAAAGCTTTATGAATTCAGGGATTTTTAATTTATTATTAATATCCTATGCATAAAAATTTCCATGATATTGTTCTTTTCATAATTCTAAAAAAATCATTGATTTGATGTAGGAATGAATGAAGAACCTGCTATATCAGACCCAAGAAGATGAAGCTATTTTATCTATTACAAGTAGGTGGAGATCTCACACTTTAGGTTTGCTAATCACCTCATTTGTGATTTAAGAAAATGGATGACCTAAAGGAAAGAGCTGGTGGTGGCTTGTAAGTACCTTGTGACTCATTTTCAGAGATAGTATTTGGGTTAAGGGCAATATAGAGGTATGGTTTTGGATATATTAAGGTGCTTTTTTGATGACCAAGAGGAAATTCAATTATGTATTTAAATTTAGAATAGAACAACATAGACATATGATTTTTGTACTCTATCATCATTCTTTCTAATGATATGGATATATTCCACATAAATTCTGGCACTATATTTATAAGACTCAATTACATTATCAAATTACAGAAGCACCAATATGATATAAAGTAATATTAAAATGAATTTTTGGTTTCAAGTTGTTTGCAAGTGATATGGATTTTAAGTTAGGCAAATTGGCTGAAATTAATTGAATAAAATGTTAATTTCATTTTTTAGCTTTTGGCAGACATACAATTGCATTTCCTGTGGACATGATATTTTGATCTCATTCCATTATTTTCTTCACAACTCACTGCACAGGACCATTTGCCTTTATATTCTCTAATGCTTTGCATAGGCACCTCTGGGACTTGGTTGTCTGCTTAGAGCTCTATTAATGCAGTTTCCCTTGAGTCAGGGTCTGAGTGCATCAGACACATGAGCAAGATGATATCACAGTCCCAGCTCCTAATCTTCCTGGTGCTCTGTGTCTCAGGTGAGAGATTTAGAAGTGTAATATCTTTATAAACTTGGAGAATGGTTTTACTATGCAGAGTAAATAAACTGTTTCATCTAAAATATTTCTGATTCTATATGATAAAAAAACAAAACCTACCTTTACATATATATTTTATGTATTTATGATTTGATATTTGATCTATGTACTTTTCTGCCCACAGGTGCCAGTGGGGACATTGTGATGACCCAGTCTCCAGGCTCTGTGGCTGCATCTCCAGGAGACACCATAACTCTCAAGTGCAAGTCCAGTCAGAGTGTTAGTAGCTACTTAAACTGGTACCAGCAGAAACCAGGACAGGCCCCTAAGCTGCTCATCTATGGTGCATCCAACAGGGCATCTGGGATCCCTAACAGATTCAGTGGTAGTGGGTCTGGAACAGACTTCACTCTCACCATCAGCTTACTTCAGGCTGAAGATTTGGGAGATTATTACTGTCAGCAGTGGAATACTATTCCTCCCACAGTGCTTCAGCCTCAAACACAAACCTCTTCCCAAGGGCTCTAGGGCAGTGGTTGCTGCAGCACCAGGTGCTTCCTCCTCACACAAATCTGAACTCTACTTCCTCCATCTAAGAAGCTGCAAATTTTAGGGGATTGTACCATAGAAATCTGCATGTTTTTCATGGGTAGATGAAATGACTGGGTCAATAAATTTGTTTCTTCATCTTTGTGTAAGATTCCAGTAAGATTTGCACCCTGATGGTTTGATTCTATCTTCTACACGTTTACTTAATGCTGAGAGATTTGCCATCTTAATTCCTTATTCCCTCAATCTTATTTCTCTGGCATCATCCTCCACTTTTGGACCTACCAAATAACAAATCCTTGATTCTTTTTTTTTTAATTTCTATACTATTATTGAAACATTCTTTTTGTTTGTTTATTGTTTTCTTGATATCCTTTAGTTTTTGTACAGATTCTCTTTTAGTTCATTGATCCTACTTGTAAGAGTTGTTGAAAGATCTTTGACTAACAATTCCAGAGAGTGTACTTCATCTGTAATATTTTCCATCAAATTATTTTTCCTGACTGTGCCATACTTTCCTGTCTTTTTGTATATTTTGTATATTTTAGATGAAACCTAAACATTCTGAATAATATGTTATATTTTTCACTCTGGAAATCTAGTTCTACCATACTTCAGTCCACAGTCTAAGAACAAGAAGGGAAAAAGCAAGGAAGGAAAGAATAAGAGAGAGAAGGACAAAGAGAAATGGAGATATGCTAATAATCAGATAAAAACACCCACACAGAAAATGAAAAAATATGAAGTGCACTGTCTCTCCCCAAGTCTCTTTTTATGTAATGCTGGCGGGAAGCCAAAAGCTGTGATTTCAAAGCCAAAACATAAGCCACCATCTCTGCTCATTCCTCAGGGATCTGCCACAACCCAAATCATAAAGCAGAGAAAGACAAACACAAATTAAAAAATAGAGCATAAGAGAAAGAGGTTTACTTGTTCTGTATGTCCATGTTGATGCTGGTACAAAGCTAAACAATGCTGCTTCTGTGGGAAACTAAAGCTAGCATCTTCACTCAGGGTTCTGCCAGAATAAACAATGCAAGAAAGAGAAAGTAGAAATCCATCCAATGAAAAAGTGTGCTGGGTCCTTAAGCATGGAAGGTGTTGATGTGATGACTGAAGCACCTGTAGCTGACTGGGCTGAAACCAAGATCAGAAACTACACCAGGCCAGTCAAGGAATTGACCACATGGAGGGGGAAGAACACTCTAACTCTTTAAATCTAGGTGGATTCTGGTGGGAGGCTGTCAGCACCATTGCTCTGAGGATCAAAACTGAGGCCAGCTTCCACAAGCTGGTCCCTTCCAGATCCACTAAAGTGACCTCAACCCTCAACCCCAAATTTCAGAGCAGGAGGTTTCCCCTGCCTGTCCTGGCCCATCTGGCTGCTCCTGGGTGCTCAGATGCCCTGTAGCAGCAGCAGCCATATCTGTAGCTGCTGCTGCTGCAGGGCAGAGCATTAGGGGCTGGTCACTGCTTCCTGCCTTCACATACAAAAGGTGAGCTCTGCAGCCTCTTGCTTCCTCTGGAACTCCTTCAGTTGTACTAAAAGTCCATTCTGGTCCCAGGATTATCATCTAGATCATTTCAGCTTCTTTTTTCAGCTTTTTCATTTTTTTAGTGGAGGGAGATCTTTGGAAACCTTCCTGCTGTGCATTCTGTGCCTGCCAACTTTATCCTTTTTTTGGTGTTAATTTTTAAAGATACTTATACTACATAAATGTTACACAGAAATTATAGGGATTCACATATGCCCCACCTCCCACACTTCACACAACCTCCCACATAAACATTCTTCATTAATGTGGCATATCATCCGCAATAGATATACATATTTTGGGGCTTTGCCACTAAGCATGGGCCACAGTTCACATTGTAGACCACACTCTCTCCCACACAGTTCTGCAGGTTATATGATGATATAAAATGGCCTATATCTGTCATTGCAATGTCACTCAGGATAATTTCCAAGTCCTGAAAAATCCCCTGTATTACAACTGCTTTTCTCTCTCCCTGCCCCCAAAGCATCCAGTGGCCATTGGATCCACATAATTTTGCAATTTCTTCCATATTGTGAATCACAATAAGTCTATAACAGGATTCCAGTAAGTCCACTGTAGTCCATAGATTTTCCCCCAATCCTGAGGAGTCTGGGATGGTGATGTCCCCTCCACCTCCAATTGAGAGGGAGCTTATAAGCCATGGTTAAGATGGATGAGATTAATCTTCTCACATGAAACATAATTTTCCTTCCTGCTTTTTCCTTGCCTGGACCCTTCTTTTAATCCAGGCCTGTATGGTCAATGTCAGAGAAGGTGGTTTCTTACTCTATCTTCCTTTTTTTACCTTTACATACATATTTTTATTTATTATTGGCATAAAATAATATTTGTATATATCTTTAATATCCACGTTCTCTAAAGAATGCTTATATTATAGGCGGTGTCGCAGATCAAATGAATTGTGTTGGTATTGGGTTGGATGCAAAATTTTCCACCAATGTTCATATCCTTATGAATGTTACCTCTTTTCAATTGCTTCTCTTATAAAATGGTTAAACTATAATACTCACTAAAACTCAATGTGATCTTAATTGTCATAAGATTTGAGTCTACCATATCATATTCCCATATGTGAAAAGAAACATAAAAAGTTCATAATTTACAATATTGCTTGTTATAGTAAAATATTAAAACTTACATTTCTGTAATATGAGATTAGTTCTCCCTATATGACAGAAAATAATATTTAAAATTTGAGAGAGGAAATTTATGAAAATTAATTGCCGTTGTCTGAGTTCAACAATAAAATGTTAAATGAAAAAGCTAAGTCTCCAATGTTGTATCTTCTATTCATGTATATATGTGATGGTTTGAGACTTTATGGACCCTAGAAAAGTAAGTTTATCCATTCTTGCTGTGAAACCTATTATATGTAGGACATTTTGATTAGGTTACTTCATTTAATTATTGCCCCTGGTGTGTCTTCACCTTATTACTGGATTCCTTTAAATGAGATGAAATTCAGACAAGAAAAAGATATACAAATAAGCAAGAAACTGAAAACAAGGGATCTAGGAAGAGAATGAAGAGACCAGATGTCCCTATGTGCCTTGCTATGTGACTAAGGAGTCCAGGATCACCAGCAGCCTGCCTTTGGGAAGAAAGCTTTGTCTGATGATACTTGATTTGAACATTTCTTGCAGACTCAAAATTGCAAGCTAGTAAGTTAATAAATTCTCATTGTAAATCTGATCCATTGCAGTGCATATACATTTCTCCTGTCTAGCAAATTAGAACAATATATGTTCATACATTCATAGAGTATCTGAAATTCTGACTTCTTTTCTGCTACCCCATTTTCTTCTCTCCATTTCTTTCTGTTCTATTTATCATCCCTTAGGCAGTGAAACAAAAGCATGGTTATTAATTCTGCTATAACCTGAATACTTTGAAAGAATATTAAACAACATATTCACCCCAGTGTAAAAATGAAAAAATGCCAAACGTTCTAGTATTATTTCTACAATGACTTAAAAAAAAATAGGGTGGATGAAATTTAGTTTCAGCAAATATCTCATCAAACCTGAGCAGGATACACTAAAACCTCTTAAACACATAATTGCTCTTTTTCTGCTAGTAATGAGACTTTTAAAAAATTAATTTTTTTTCTTTTACTTTTTTTTTTTTAAATTTACCCAGATTACAAAAATGTTGCAGAGAACATATAAGGGATTCCTTTATGCCCCACTCTCCAAACCTCCCACATTTTCCCACATTAGCAACATCTTTCATTCTTGTGGTATATTCATTGCAATTGATAAACACATTTGGAGCATTGCCAGTAAGCATGGACCATAGTTTACATTGTAGTTTACACTCACTCCCATTCACTTCTGTAGTTTAAGGCAAAATATATAATGGTCGGTATCAGTCTTTGTAATGTCATTTAGGATGAATTCCAATTCCCTAAAATGCCCCCTATTACACGTGTTTTTCTCTTTTGCTACCCTCAGAAACTCCAGTGGCCACTGCCTCCATATCAATGATATTTCTTCCATTGTGAGAATCATAATAAGTTTATATTAGAATATTAGTCTACTTTATTCCATAGTTCATTCCACAATCCTGATGATTCTGGAATGGTGATTCTTACTATACCTTTAATTGAGGGGGCCTTCAATACTATATGGCCTATGGATGGGAATTTCTTGCTTGCAGTTTTAGACACTCTCAGTTCCTTGGTATGTTGGCTTTCCACCATCTTTTTAATTTTCCTGGGTGAGTCCAATGAACTGGAGAGTAGGTGTTGCAATTCCATTGAGATTCAGGGCCCAGGTGGCACATGGACAGGTCAAAGATTTAAATCTCTTGGATGTACTCCTAGCAACTTTAGTATTAATTATAATTTCATATAGAAGGACAGAAGAACCATGTGTAGAGAAACAACTACTGAAATCAATTCTGTCACACTGGGGAGCATAAATTCCAAATTAGGGCTCACTGGCAAAGAACCAAATTCATGAGCTATCTACCATGACTATAATGTCTAGATGTCTCCAGAGCCATCAGGAGCCCCACTATTTGGTTACCTGCCTTGGCTATCAATGAGATCCTGGCAAGACATGCATAAGCGTTACCTCTGAAATGATCTCCTGACTCACTTTGAAGCCTCTTAGCCATGGAAACTTATTTGTCTTTACTTTTCCCCCTTTTGGTCAAGGTGTTTACCTCTTCCTGTTGAATTGCTTGTTGGTACTTGGTAGCAATCACTCGGTACCAGGGAGGCTCATCCCTTGAAGTCATGTCCTCTGATGGGGGAGTTTATTGCATTTATATGTTGAATTTAGTTTAGAGAAAGGCCACAGTTGAGTGAAATGGAAGCTCACAGTAGGTAACTCTTAGGCATCCTACAACACTAGGTAAAGTTTCAATTTCAAGACCAAAGACTTATAAGCATAGTCATCAATATTAAGGGCCCATCAATGGGCCATCATCCTTCACTAGTCATTGTCCCCGTACTTTTTGCTATTCCATTAGAGAATGTGGCAGAGCGCCTCAGGATGTAAATTTGATATTCTTTGCTTATTTTGTGAATCTCCACCCACTGTGACAATGCCCCATGGACACTGGAGCACATTTATATGCCAAATATGTTTGCCCAGGTGAACTTCCTCCCATGTATTCTCCTCCCACACTGACACCCCACACCAATCATCCTACACTACTACAGTTGTAATCCTTCTATGATCCAAAACTTCTTCAAATCATCACTTGGGCAATGAAAGAAATCCTGGTTATTAAGTCTATTGTAAACTAAATCCTTTGGATGGTTTTTAATCAACATATTCATTCTGTGTAAAATTGAAAAAAAAACTCCAGACATTCTAGTATTATTTCTGCAATGACATCAAAAAATACAGTGGATGAAATTTAATTTCAGCAAATATCTCATCAAACCTGAGCAGAATACACTAAACCATCCTACACACATAACTAGTCTTTTCTGCTAGAAATGGGACTTTTAAAAATTATTGATAGTAAGGAACCAAAGTTTTTCACTCAAGAAATATTTTTTGAGTGCTTACTCTGAGTTTGGTGCAAAGATCCATGCTATCATTCTAGTTAGGGAGAGAGAAAATAATCATTTTCATAAGTAAATATGTACTATGTCATTTTGTAAATGCTAGGAAGAAAAATAAATCAAGGAAGGATGGAAGAGCTTAGTGGGGAAGAATTGATAGCATTTTAAATGAGGACAATGTATCAGTTAAATACTCTCACGTAATATACCATTCCACAAGCCCAGTAGCATAACCCTTTAGCTGCTGGGTATCTGTTTTAACTTTGCAGTCTGTTAATGTGTTCAAGCTAGTCTGATTTAGCTGGGCATATTCCCAGTTTACAGTTATCTGGCATGTCCACTGAGGAGGGGTTCATCTAGGTTAATGTGTCTTTAATTTCCTTCATATGTCTGATAGCTGGCCATTGGTTAAGCATTGGGTTGACTAGATTGCATGTCTTTTACCATCTGGCACATGATATTGTGCTTCTTCTGATGGCTATTTTCAGCCTCTAAAACTGAAAGTAAAAGCACATGAAGTTTCCTGAAGCCTAGACTAAAGATTGGAACAAAGTGCCATTAGCTCCATTGTTTGCATCAATGCAATTCACCAGACCAGATTTTTTCCAAATAAGGCAGTTAGTCCCTACCTCTTTATAGCAGGGACTTCAAAGTCTCTCTGCAAAATGCATGGGTACAGAGAGGGATAAAATTATGTCAGCATCTTGTGATTGATATATCACAGAATTCAAGGAAGACTAGAATGGGAAGGTGTGATTTGTTCAAAGTTTTACTGTTTGTTAGGAAATGAATATAAGGAATGATCCAAAATGCAGTTCAACTTGGGGATAGATGAAAAATCAAACCAAAAACACAGCCTTTAACAGTGATATGTGGGCAGGGATGTGTTGCTTGTAGATTATTAATGGCCCATTTGTTTATTCTGGATCATTCTGAATAGGCAGGTCATGCTGAGGGACAAATTTGCAAAATTCTTTCATGTGGACACTGTAGAGCAGGACCCTGAGATTCTGGTTGGTGACACTATCTTGTAGCTTCTCTTTCATGTGTAATTGCTAAGACTTCAAACCTCAGAAATGGCACTATTTTTGAGTTTCAGATCATCAGTATTGATCCAGTGTAATGGCTGGAGTATGTTTCTGAAAAGAAAGGAGGAGGATGAAGGTGAAATTCTTAGAGCACAGGGTGGTGATTAAAAATCTTACAAGCGTCCCTTTTCTTACTTAATTTTTGATTATGGTGTACATGGCACCTTTTTTGGAGGGGGTTATCAGGAAAACTAAAATTGACTTAGTTATGCATTAACAAACCCATTACACTTACAAGGGATATATAAATATTCATGATGAAACATTTATGAAAATAAAACATGGATATTGTCCTAATTCTTGAGTGTATAAAATGCTGGCAAACCAATCTCTCCAATAATGGCAGACACTATTGGATTCTGTTGTTAACATCCAGAATTCCTGAACAATAAAAAAATTTTCCATATTTGATAGCATTATATTTTTAACAAATTTCTTGCCCCAGAGTATTTATGATTCTACTACACTCTTTACACTTCTTTTGAAAATTAGAATAATTTTTGAAGTTGCCAAATATCAGCCTCCTAACTGTATTTCTTCTGTTTATTTTATATTTGTAAAAAAACTGGATTGAGCTGATGCTTTCCTTCATTTATTTTTCTTTTCATTCATGTACATATTAAGCAAATGCTTATTGAGAGACTACTGTACATCAGGTACACTTCTGTGTATGAATGTTACAATAATGTTGGTAACCAATGAACGATGTGAGCCTTGCTCTCAGGAGCATTCGTGGAAAGGGATACAGATGTTCATGAAAAAAAAAAACCCAAATATGCAACATTTCAGGTAGAAGATGTATGTATGAGGGAAATAAGGAAGGACCTTCTTAGCTTTTTTTAGTGTGTTTGTACTATACATAATGGATTGATTGTGAACAATCATTCTTTATTAAATGTGTTGAGTTTACAGAACAATCATGGATAAAATACAGGATCACCACATACCACCTTGCTGGTAACTCCTTGAATTGATCCAAAATATTTGTTAAAATTCATGAAAGCACATTTTCATCATAGTATTATTAATTATATTCCATGTTGTAATGCAGGGTTCAATGTTTGTGTAATGAAATACCATGTGTTTTTGAAAATTTTTACTTTGTATGAATTATACAATGTAAAATTTTACCTTTTAACCTCACTCAGATATATATTTCAGTGCTGTTAATTATTCTCAATATTATACTATCACAATCATTACCAAATGATTTCCACCATTCCAAATAGGAAAACTGTTCATTTTAAGACTTAAGTTTCCATTCCCTATCATACCCCTGTCTAATGGCAAACAAAATTCTAGATTCTGATTCTATGAGTTTGCTTACACTAATTAATTCATATCAATGAAATTATACATTCTTTATCTGTTTTTTTGTCAAGCTTATTTCACTCAACATGACATCTTCAAGTTTGGACCATGTTGTCACATATATAAGAACTTCATTCATTTTCACAGATGGAAAATATTAGATTCTATGCATATACCACATTTTGTTTATCTATTTATCTATTGATGGTCATTTAAGTTGCTTCCATTTACGGGAATTGTCAATAATTCTGCTATGAAGACTGGTATGCAAATATCTATTTGAGAGTCTATTTTCAATAATTTTGCATATATACCTCCTGTAGTGGGATTTGTAAAGGAGTTGCTAGGACATAGGGAAATTCAGTACTTATCCTTCTGGGAACCAACACACTGCACTATTTTATATTACCATCAGCAATGAATGAGTGTTTCTTTTTCCTTGCTCTTTTCCAACATTTCTAATTTTACTTT
>PVKH010038272.1:0-11347 GCA_004027955.1 Chaetophractus vellerosus | reverse complement strand
CTCCTCAGTATGCTCACTTCCTGGGCTCCAACCTCCCTTCTATGCGGTAGTTTCTCTGTGAGTCCTCACCCACCAAGGGGGCAGGGCTGCAATGTCCTACTGACATGGCCCAATCAAAGCCTTAATCATTATTTAATCAAGTAAAAGTGAAACCCCTGAATCTAATGTAATCTAATATGCCTGGAGGGAAAGAGCAGTTTACAAACATAATCCAATATCTATTTTTGGAATTCATAAACAATATCAAACTGCCACAACAGTGAAAGGGATTATTTCCTGGAGTTCATTCCAGAGCCTTAAACAAAAAGAGAATTGGGGAAATCACATCTGTATTAGACAGCCAAAGGGGTGCTGATGCCTAGTACCAGAAATCTGTTGGGTTCTATAAAGGGTATTAATTTGGGGTAAAAACTTACAGTTATAAGGGCTTAAAGAATCCAACTCAGGATACCATAAGAGGCACTTTCTCACTCAAAGTCAGTTACCATGTATTGAAGCAAGATGGTGAGTGATATCTGTGAGGGTTCGTCCTTCCTCTTCCTCTTAAGGCTTTGTGGGCCCAGCTTCTTCTGATCTCAGCTGTAGGCTGGAGGGCTTGTTTCTTTCTGGGCCTTCTCAGCTGCTCAAGGCTCTGGTCTCTTCAGTTGCAAACTATTAGGTGATTGGCTCAGCTCTCTCCAGCCCCAGGATCAAAGTTCTCTCCTCTGCTGTGTCTATGGAGCTCTTTCTTCTGTGTATCTTCTCCTGTGTTTTCCTGTGTGTCTTCTTTTCTTTTCTTTTTTTTTTATACATCCCCCTGCTTCTGCTTGTTCTTGCTGTGTTCATTTTCTTTGCGTTCCTCTGTGTGTCTGCTTGTCTCCCCCCACCGCTGGGGCGACCTGCAGAGCCAGCTCACCGGGCACGGAGGCCTGCCTGCCCGCAGGGGCTCGCCCCGCCTGCTGCGGCTTGCCTTCTTGAGGAAGTCTGCCTGCTCGGGGAGGCCCTGGGGACCGAATCTGGGGCCTCCCATGTGGTAAACCAGTGCCCTACCAACTGGGCTACAGCCGGCCCCCTGTGTGTCTTCTTGAGTGAGTGTCCATTTATATAGCCCACCAAGGGGCAAGGACTCAACCCTGACCATGTAATGATGATGTGGTCTAAACAAAGCCCTAACCTTGATTTAATCGAGTAAACATAAAACCTTTGAATTTAATACAATCAAAGCGTATCATGCCCAGAGGAACAGACCAGTTTACAAACATAATCAATATCTTTTTTGGAATTGATAAATAATAGCAAATTGCTACAACATCCTACTTGAAGCAATTTGAGTTTGATAGCATAGGGCATTGTTTTCATTTCCTAGTACTAAAACAAATATCATACAATGGGTTTGCTTAAACAATAGGAATATGTTGGCTTACAATTTTGAGGCTAGGAGATGTCAAAAATTGAGGCATCAGCATCTCCAAAGAGACATGTAGTTTTCTGAGGCTACTGCCAGTGATCCTTGGTCCTTGGTTTTCCATCACAAGGCAATGCAAGTTGTGGTGCCTTCTCCTTTCTCTTCCAAGTTCTGTTGACTTCCAGCTTCTGGCTACTCCCTGTGGCTTTTCTTTCTTACTTTCATTCTGCTTAAAACAGACTCCAGTAATCTGGATTAAAGCCCAATCTGATTCAACTGGGCCACACCTTAACTGCAGTAATAACTTGAAGAGATCTTATTAACAATGAGTCCACACCCACCAGATTGCCAAGCAAGAATTTATCCAAACTGGGGTACACAATTCAACCCCCAAAAGGAGTCATTTATCCATTTATCCATTCAGGGAAAATATGCTCAAGGGGCTTCAAATAGCATTTTCCAGGGGCAAAGTGTCCAGCACTAAGAGGAAATCTTGGTGTCCCTCAGGAGTGGGAACCTACTATTTTAGAAAAGAACTCCTCAGATGTCTGGTTGGCTTTTGGATTAGTAGATGGGATGACTTTAGGTCTGGAGTCTCTATTTTTGGAATCCATCTTCAACCATCCAATTTGTTATTTATCTATCTATCTATATCTGATCATCTACCTACCTACATCTCTATCTATCTATCATCTATCTATCTATCTATCTATCTATCTATCTATCTATCTATCTATCTATCTATCATCTATCTATCTATCTATCTATCTATCTATCTATCATCTATCTATCATAGCTATCTAATCTATATATCATCTATCTATAACTATGGCAGGACTGATAGAATAGAATATGAAGATCATGATTATGTGTATCAGGTAACCTAGAATGCGGGTTCAATCATAAAGCAGCAGTGGAATTCACAGGGACAAGATACAGACAAACAAAGGTTTATATTATATTGGGCATGTATTGTTCTCTTGGACTGAGTGGAGAAAAAAGTTAACCGACTAATTTCAATCCCAAGGATGAAACAGGGAATTTTAAAAGACATACACCTAGGACATTTTGGATCTTAAAGTTGTTTGCTTCCAGACAAAAGGAAAACCACAATTAACGGATAAAAGGCTCAGAATTTGACATGTGAATAAAAACTATTGCTAAAGATTTGGAGGAAGAATATCAGAAACCCTGAATGGAACTGCATCATCTCCAACATAAGTTTTTATTTTTACCATCAAATAAACTGTAAGGGGGATTAAAAAGGAAAGGAAGACACTCAAATGCAACAAATAATGCTAATTGTTATAGTAGCTTTTTCTTTTATTAGAGAAGTTGTGGATTTACAAAATAATCCCGCATGAAACACAGCATTCCCATATACCACCCTATTATTAACAACTTCCATTGATGTAGAACATTTGTTAAAACTGATGATAGCACATTTTTATAATTGTGCTATTAACTATAATCCAAGGTTTAACTTAGGGGTCACTGTTTGTGTAGTGTATGTCCATGGATTTAAAATTTTTTTATTCTGTTACCATATATATACTCTAACATTTTCCCTTGGAATCATATTCAGATATATATCAGTGCTGTTAATTACATTCACAATGTGCTGCTACCATCACCACCATCCATTACTAAAACATTTTCATCATTCAGAATAGGAACTCTGAAATTTTCAGCCTTAACTTCCCATTCCCTATCCTCCCGCCCCCTGGTAAAGTGCTTTGTAAACAAGCAAATAGCTATAAAAAACATAATGGATCATTATTTCCTTCGACAGTGCTTCTCTTAGTGATGGTGCACAATGCCTACAACCTTTTCTCTCAAATCACACATTACCTCATTTCCTCCTTCTCACTCTGAATTTCCACTCACCTTTCAAGTATCTATAGTGAAGAAATTACCAAAAAGTCTAGGAGTAAATTTGGTTACATAAGGTTAGATAAAGGAGTTTACAGGCCTTGCACACTTTTCCTTTGTCTCTCCATCTCTTCATTCTCTTCTTGAGGGTTGGCCTCATTGACTTTTAATGCAGATATGCTCTTCCTTGCAGCCAGAAAAGCCACAAACAGTTCTGGTTCACATCATGCTCCTGAAATCTGAGGGGGAAAAGACTGCTCCCTGCCCTGCCGTTACATCCTGGCATCGGCAAACTAAATATTAGGGAGATCCTCTGATTGGTGTTGGTTGGGGCAAAGGTTCACCCTTGGACTGATCACCATAGTCAGGGAAATAGCATATCACAGCAAGGGAAATAGGAACTTTGTAATCTTCTGCTTTATAGGAATTTTTCTCGAGAAAATAATCATGCCATGTAAGAGTATTTAACTAATGTGAAAAAGATAATTGTTATGTGAAAAAAAGCAGGACATAGACTGTACAATAAAGTCTCAGTTTTATAATATTATTTTTATAAAAATAGTACATATGCAGCAGGGGAAGCATAGAGAGATTGAGAGGTGATGAGTTTTGTTTGTTTGTTTATTATTACTATTGGAATAATGAAAATACTCTAAAAATGATTGAAGTGATGAATGTACAACTATGTGATTATACCAAATATCATTAAATGTACACTTTGGATGGATTTATACTTTATTAATATGTATCAATAAAATTGATTTGTTCAAAAGCAGTACATGTGTATATATGTGTATATATATGCATGTATTTACAGTGTCTCCCAATGGTAGGATTATGGGTGGTTTTAATTTTCTTCATGATTTCATATATATCCAAATTATCTTCAGTGAATATATAAAATTGCATTTGTTTGTAATTTTAATTTTTAAAATTGCATTACACTGCAAAGGATAATAAATACTCATGTACCAACAACCCAAATTTGCTATTATTACCATTATATTTATTTCATCTTTTTTAAGTAGAAGAAATAGTCTTTTTTATCCACCATCCTCAGCACCATTTCCCTCTACTTCTTCAGAGCTAACCACTGTGATTAATTTAATGTTTAAATTTCCAATCCATTTCTATACCTTTGTATAAATTGTTTTATTGCATTGATTTGATAATTAGAAAAAAATAGCATATCAATATGCCATTGGAACAAACAAACCCCAAAAATCTCAGTGGCTTGCAACAAAAAGGCTTATTTCCTGGCACAGTTCATGAGTCCCATTATTGGTACAGATGTTGTTTTCCTAATTTTTATATTTCTTTGATCTTTTCAAAGAGAATTCAAGGGGGCGGGGAATTAATACATGGGCTCAGACTGCTACCCTACACTATAAGCTGCTTATTTGATCAAATTGCATTTTTAAAAGTGTGATTTATTATCCTATTCCAACTCTTTCAAATGACATTGATACACACCCACTAGGAATGTGCCAATAACAGGTAAAAGCCTTTCAATGGTCATTAACAACTGACTGCCAAATTCATTTAGTTGGGCTTTTGTCCATGGGCTTCAGTCTGCTACTGCCTTTGTATTTCAGTTCCCAATATTCTCCTCAGGCTGTCCCTGTTTGACTACATATTTTGGATATGTTTGTCTGTCTCAGTCATGGAATTCAGCCTTACTCACCATATTCCATATTCAGCCTCCAGCCTCATTACCTTTGGGTAGGGTCACAGTGACACTGCCTGGCTCAGTTACTATTTGTTGAAAGCAATTGTTGAAAGGCAGGCTCTTCTTTTTCTATGCCAACTGTGCAAGATGACTGGCCAGGCCTGCTTCCCACCTGGCCTACCCATCAGGGCGGGGAGGGAGATGAGAAAACTCAATCCTGAGCTCTGTTTTAGTTTCAAATAACATATTGCTATTTAAAATTATGTGTGACACCCTATAATTTAACAAAGATCTCATTTTAAGTGGGAAAATAGCAGACACAGAGGGAGCATAGTTCCCTGTGTGTTGGAATGGGTGAGCTTGTGCTTTTCTGAAAACAGTCGTTTTAGAAACATCATATCTTCAAGTGCACTCAGTCTGGTGTGTCTGAAGAGGGAAGCTCTGTATGCCTACAGTTGGGGGGTGGGATGGGGCTTGTCCAAATATGTCCTCTGAACAAAAAGTTGCTCAGTGTTGGCTCAGGTCATAATAACCTTCTTTTCGGGATATGGGAGAACTCAGCAGTGCTGCTGAATCTGGCACCCTCAGCTACCCACTCTGCTCCCATCTCAAGGGAAGGTGGTTCTAAGGCCTGCCAAATGTTCACTAGGTTTCTTCATTTGTCTTCATACTCTCATAATCATCTTCTGTTTGGCTAGAAACATTACTTCTCACTTCATTTTCTACGCCTCTCCCCCATATTCTTGTTCTATTTAGTGCCAACGAAGACGACATTCCTACCACAGTGCAGCAAGTAAAATAATAGTTTTCCTGAATTATCTTCAAGGGAAAGGAAACTTTGCAACTAAACACTTTGTGACTCTAATTGAAAATTAGTCAAATAAATTGTTTCCAAAATCTGTCAAAGCCCACTTTCTAAACGTTATTTTCTGAAATTCAGCATTTCAACCTTATGTTTAAGAACTGCTTCTCCCTAGCCTAATGTGGATGAATTCATGGGGGAAATAAAGAAAAAAGAAAAAGAAAAGCTTAAGCTAATGAAGTCTTTCTATGCTGTGAAAAGTGACTGTGATAATGCATGCAGTTTCCCATAATGCCAGAAAGGCACAGCAAATTACTACAGCTGCTCCTTCCTTGGCGGCTCTGTTTTTCCTAATTAGTAGCTTCTTTTGTATTCTCACCAGGATGCATGTGACTATCATGAACTTTTGTTTTCATATTCCTGGAGTTGTGAGGTATTACAGGTACATGTGAAGTTATTTTTACTGTGGGACAAGCTCTGGTTAAATTAACACACATTTTAAAAGAGGGGTAGGAACAAAATGGATGTGCTCTGCAGCACCCAACTTTAGCTCTTGCCTTGCCCAAATTAGAAGCTTTGATCAAAAACATAATAGGCTTTTGTGTGTTTTGCATATGAACATATGCCTTAGGGAAAAGAAAGAAGTGCAAAACGTCAGTTTTGTTATTCGGGCTTGGTTGAAACAAACTGATCTAGGAAGATGCAGTATGTGCTGTTTTATTTGTGAATCATGAGTACCATGTAGCCTTGGTGGTCAGAGGGGCATGCTGTGAAATGTGGATCTACACATTGAGACTGATTAGAGAAGATTGGTGTGAGGTCCTGTCAGCAGCTTCTCTCCACTGCAAATCTCACCAATCAGTTGGATCTAAGAGAAAGTAACCCTTGGGTGAAATTTTACTTAAAAGCATGTTTGAAAATTAAAAGCGTGGCTGTGCTTGAGAGACTTAATTATTCCAAATTCAGACTTTGACCACATTGTTTCAGACCTATTCTTGGGTGAATCGTAGGACCTGTTTTGCAGATGGAATGATGAGATTTATTCTTACATCAATTTGTGGATACCAAGAGAATGTGAGTAAGGGGGATGGTTGTCAAGTGAAATTTTGGGGGGCAGGGGTAATTTT
Source organism: Chaetophractus vellerosus (assembly GCA_004027955.1). Classification (NCBI taxonomy): domain Eukaryota; kingdom Metazoa; phylum Chordata; class Mammalia; order Cingulata; family Chlamyphoridae; genus Chaetophractus; species Chaetophractus vellerosus. The sequence continues at coordinate 4,493 of PVKH010038272.1, read as the reverse complement.
TTTTAAAATCACAATTTATAAAGCAACTGAAAAATTGAACTCCATCTGCCTTCCAAATATATAGCTCATTATCATGTTAATATCTTGAAGTCAGAATTAGCTAATTTTGATTTGAAGACAGATGTAAGTTTCTTGATCTCCTTTTGGCTCATATTTTCTCTTGTATAAAAAGTAGAAAACAATACATACTTCTTAGAGCAATGGGTAAGAACTCGAGTTCTGGTATCAGACAAGTTTGAAGTCCAGTTGTGCAATTTACTAGCTGCTTGATTTGAGGCAAATTACTTAACCTCTCTAGGGTTCAGTTTCCTCATTGTTAGGAGGGGCTATCAATACTACCCACCTCAGAGAGTAGTTGTAAGCACGAATCGAGATAATTTATGTAATGTATGAGGCACAGGTCTTGGCCCATATTAAAGGCTGAGAAACTTTAGATCTTTTATGAAGATAAAATGTAAATACATTTAAAACATCTTACATTTTGACTGAGATTAATAGGTGCTCAAAAATGTTAATTTCTTACCTCTTCCTTTTTCCATTTACCCTATTGCCTTATTATGGAAACAAAACTGATGTGGGAGAGGTAGAAGTGAGGTTGGCAGAATGTGGGGATAACCTTTTCTTTAGCTTTTGAAAACTCTTAAGTATTTCTCCCTGCTCTTGCTCACATCCAGATCCAAGCTAGACATGATGACTGAAGAAGCAGTGACCAGAGGATTTCATGTCATGTAGATCTACCATGTCTCCTCTTTGGTAACATTCGGTTTGTGTGGGGTCATCTCCTCCACCACAGTTCTGCCATTGTTTGGGTATAGGAGTAAATAGAAACTTGAAGGTTTAGTCTATTTCTGAGAATGGGAATGTGATCATTACTTCTTTCCTCTTTTCTCTCTCCCCCTACTTGTCCATCACCCTCCCTCTTGTTTTCCAATTTCTCTCCCTTTTCCTTTTCTTCTTTTAGGAATTAAATTGGAAAGAATTCCAAAGAAACTGTAGATTTTATGTTGGAATCAAAGAAACAGAGCATTCCATTTTGAGTGATGTTGAAAGAAGTATGGGTTACCTCATACATTACTTTGACAATATTAAAGTTTTTGATACTTTTTCAACTGTAACATTATTTGACTGAAAGGAACAATATTTTTATTTCACCATATTTTTTGCTCACAAAATCTTTCTATATTGCTCTTATGGATCATCAGACATGAATGGAATTTAGTCACACAAGACTGGTGCTTCCAAGTATTTAATTCTGAATAGGTATTTCTTTAAGCATTTTTTCCTTATTTTTAATTAAGCTCTAGATTACATAAATGTTACATTGAAAATATAAAGGATTCCCATATACCCCATCCCCTCTCCCTCCTACATTTTCCCCCATTAATAGCATCTTTCATTAGTGTGGTATATTTGTTAAAATTTATGAACACATATTGAAGCATTGCTACTAATTATAGTCCATAGTTTACATTATGGTTTATAATTTGCACTGCACAATTTTATAGGTTTTGACAAAATGTATAATGGCCTGTGTCTGTCATTGCAATATCATGCAGAACAATTCCATGTCCCCAAAATGCCCCATGTTATACCTATTCTTCTCTCTCCCTCCCCTCAGAAACTCTGGTGACCACTATCTTTATATCAGTGATACAAGTTCTTCCATTACTAGAATAATAATTAGTCCTTAATTGCACTCCCCCCTTATGTTTGTTCATTCTTCAATCCTGCTTCTGATTGAGAGGGGGCTGAGATCCTATGGGACAGATGGATGGAACTGTCTTGCTTAGAGTTGTAGATGCTCTTTGTTTTGGGGGATGGGTGCTGTCCATCATCATTCTTTTGTTAATGTCTTGGGTGAATCCAATGAACTGGAGTGTAGGTGTTGGCTGCAACTCTGCTGAGATTCAGGGCTAAACCAGCATATGAATAGCCAGAAGTTTTAAGTCTTTGGGACATATATTTAATGAACAGTGTGCTAATTATATAAAAGGGGCAGAAGAACCTTGTGTAGGAAAATTATAAATGAGTCTTAACTCTGATACATTGGAGGGTAGATTATTATATATTCCAAAGTAAGGCCCACCAACAGGGTACTAATATCCTGGGGTTTTCTGCCCTGCCTAATTGTCTAGATGGCTCTAGAGCCCTCAGGAGCACCCCTGCTTGAGGCACTGTTTACTGTGGCAGTCAGTGAGAACCTCCTGAGACGTGCATAGACATAACCTCTGGATTGGCCTCCTGACTCATTTTGAAATCTCTTGGCCATAAAAACTCAGTTTTATTTAATATTTCTCCCTTTTAGTTAAGGTGTTTTTATGAAAGCACTGCTAATTGGCGCTTGGTAATAATTCCTCGGTGCCAGGGTGGCTCACCCCGGGAGTCATGTCCCACAATGGGGGGAAGGCAGTGAGTTTATATACTAAATTTGGCTGAGAGAGAGGCCACATTTGAGCAACAAGGAGGCTTTTAGGAGGTAACTCTTAGGCAATATATATTACTAGGCTCAGTTTCAATTTCACAAGAACAAGGTTCATAAATACAAGCATCAATATCAAGGACCTGGCATATTAGTCTGTTCTCCTTCACTAGGCACTGCCCATGTACTCTAGAGATTCTTGCCACTCTATTAGAGAATATAGCAGGAGTCCCCAGGATGGGAATTCAATAGTCTATCAGTTATTGTGTGGGTCTCCACCCACCAAGACAGTACCCCATAAACACATAAACACATTGATATTCCATAGAGGAATGCCCCAGGTATAACCATCCCCATGCATCTCCCCACCACTGACACTCCACACCAGTGATCCTCCCCTGCCACAGTTGTAACTCTCCTGCAATCCAAAACCTCCCCCCAAACAAAGCAGAATAATAATAATAATAATAATAATAATAATAAATTTAAAAAATAAAGAATTTTTTTTTGCATTGTGCCTTTCATCACTGTAAGATCTGTTATTTTTATGTATATTGACAATTTCTTCTCTATCTTCCCCCAGTATCTTATTTTTTCCACTTTGTTTTAAAGAAGGTTTAGGTTACAGAAAAGTCACATAGATTCCCATATTCACCACCCTCACTTCACATTTTCCTCTATTAATAACATCTTACATGAGTGTGGTACATTTGTTACAATTGATGAACCAATATTGAAGTATTGCTACTAACCATGACCAATGGTTTATACTATGGTTTACATTTTGCACAGTACACATTTATAGGTTTTGAATAAATATATACTGACCGGTATTCATTATTGCAAGATTGTACAGAATAATTCCAATGCTCTAAAAGTACCCCATGTTCCATGTAGTCTTCCCTTCCACCTCCCCTTGGAACCTACTGAATAGGTTTTACATTACTTATTCACCAAAAGATTATGGGATGGGTTAGAGTCTTTGGTTTTCTCAACCAGCATGGTAATATTGAACAATTAGCTGGAACATGTTCTTCCAGGAACATGTAGAAGGGCAATAATGGAAAATATTTAATTAAGGTGATGAGGAATTATTTAAGTCCACTTCAACTGTGGTATTCTAATTTCTTATCTCAATTTTAATATGTTAAAAAGATGAGACATTTGGGATTCCTTTTTGTTGGGATAATGTGTTTGTTTCCAATTGCTGATGCAACAAATGATCACAAACCTAGTGGCTTGAAAAACCTCACATTTATTATAGTAAAGTTCTGGAGGCCATAAGTCTAAAATGGATCCTCAAGGTTGTGTTCCTCCTAGAGGATCTGGTGGAGAATCTGTTTCTTTGCTTTTTTCAGCTTCCAGAATTACAGCTTCTATATTTCTTGGCTTGTGGTCTCATCCTCTACGTTCAAACCCAGCAGAAGAGCATCTTCTCTCTTCTCTAACCTCTACTTAGGTTATCTCCTCTTTTCTCTTCTGCTTCCCTCTTTCCCTTATTAGGACCTTTGTGATTACACTGATCCCACACAGTTAATACAGGATAATTTCCCTTCCCAAAATTCATTAATATAATTACATCTGCCATGTTGCTTTTACCATGTAAGGTAAGGTATTCACAGGTTCTGGGGATTAGGGTATAAATATCTTTAGGGGACCATTATGCAGCCTACCAAAGCCATGATCAGAAATCTGTGCCCTTGTAATAAAAGGGGGAAATTTTTGCTGAAAGCTCTAGGAATCAAGGTTATAAAAGGCAAATTAGAGACTGAAAAATGGGCATGATGAGAATTGACAGATGAATAATTGTAATAAATAGCATGTCACAATGCAGCTGCAAATATTTCAGATACTTAACAAGGATGACAACCTGAAAATATTTTTGTAACTCACCAACAGCATATAAGGGGGGTAGAAAAAGGTAACAGAGAGAGATGAGTGGAGTCAAGAAAGACTTGGCAGAAAGGTGACAATTTAGAGAATTGATTGCTATTACTGTGAGAAGAACAGAACAGCACTTCTCTATTTCCAATTTTCACTGTTGATCAGATAGTTGACCTGAATGAGATGAAAA
>PVKH010038271.1:0-11346 GCA_004027955.1 Chaetophractus vellerosus | reverse complement strand
AGAACAAGAGGTCTGTTTGAAGGTGTGTGCCTTAGTGCTAAAATGACATTTGAGAATAGAACTGAAGGAGGTAAGTGAATGAGCCGCGTGACAGAGAGAAAAGAACATTCTAGACATAGAGAAGAACAAGTGCTAAAGTCCTGTTCAGAGACAGAACGGTAGGAGCAATCATTCATGTGAGAGATGCTGGTGCCTCAGACCGACTTGATAATGTGGAGGTCCTAAGAAGAGGGTGGATTTTAGACAGACTTTGAAAGTGGAGCCAAAAGAAATTGCTTGTGGATTGGAAGTTGTTAAAGGACGAGGAGGTCAAGGATGACTCCAGGTTTCTGGCCTGAGCAAATGGAAGTGTTAATGGAGATAGGGGAGATAGCATGAGATACAGGCTTTGATGGGAGTGATGGGGGCTCAGATAGGACATATTGACAGGTCTGTTAGTCATCCAAGTATAACTGTTAAGTTCACAGTTGGACATTTAGGTCTGGAGTTCAGGGAATGATCCAGACTGGGAGAGGGGGAGAGAGAGTGAGATAGGGTGCTGGAGCAATGCAGTCTGGAACTGTAAAGTAAATCCTGAAACTGATCATGTTGCATTATAAGTAGTTATCTTTGGTTTGTTTCTTCCAGAGCTAAGAAACTCCGTGAGGTCAAAGGCAGCCTAATTCACATTTGTGTGCACTTAATACGTTACATAGTGATTTTTACCCTTGGTAGGAGCAAATATGTTTAATTGAATTATTTTTAATTTATTATATAAATTTATTAAGAAAGGTCATTTCATGTAGGGATTGATATATGACCCCTTTCCCTCCAGAATTCAAAATGTCCTGATTATTATAGCTTTTAATATGACTCTAGAAAGATAGAAAATATATTGCATCTGTAACATCTTATTGGGACATCAGAAAGGAAGAAAAACTAGAAGTGGAAATTGAAAGAATATTCAAGGTCAAAGTAAATGCCTTTACATTCTATATAGGAGAAGTAAAAGGATTCTTGGTAGATGCTCTTATTTACATCTTCACCTCTTATTTACATGTTGTTTCTGTAATAATGCTAAAGAATCATAAATCTTTAGAGACTAACAAGAATTTAGAGAACATTTATTCAAACCTTAAATTTTACAAATGAAGAAACAGGCCAGGGAAGGGCCGTGACTAGCCTAATGTTTACACCTGCCCAGGCACTTATTAAAGGGCAGCCAGTGTTACCTCATACCCAGAGGCCATATGGAATTTCCCATCACAATGGTCTTGCAATTTGAAAATTCTAAGTCAACTTAAATGATTTGTTAACTGGAAAATACAGCTTTGATAGCCCTGGTGAGTTCAGCAAGATTCTATCCCCATGTTTTCTTATAGACTTTTTAAAAAATAGTTTTAGCTTATGCATTTAGGTTTATGATCCATTCTGAGTTAATTTTTGTATGTGGTGTGATTTAAGGGTCAAGGTGGGTTTTTTTGGTTTGTTTGTTTGTTTTTTTAGCGTAAGGATATCTGATTGCCTCAGCACTATTTGTTAAAAAGACAATACTTTTATACTAACCACATTGAATTACTTGGCAACTTTGTGGAAAATCAGTTGGTGATATATGTAGATTTCCACTTCTGGACTCTCTTCTGTTGCATCAATCTAGAAGCCTATCCTTATACCTATAACACCTTCTCTTGATTCCTGTAGCTTTGTAGTTGGTCTTTAATCAGGTAATGTGAGTCTTTCGAATGTTTTCTTTATCAAAATTGTTGTGATTGGTTCTCCTAGGTCCTTTGCTTCTCCTATTCCCCAATGTTCATTTATTATTATTTTAATTTTTTAAAATAAAAATCTTAAAATAGATTTAGATTTATAGGAAAATTAGAAACATTGTTCTTGTATGCTCACATGCCATTTCCCCAATTATTAACATCTTGTATTAGTATTGTGTATTTGTCACAATTAATAAATTAATATTGATATATTATTATTAAATGAAGTATATAATTTATTTAGATTTCCTTAGGTTTTAACCAATTTTTTTTTTCTGTTCCTGGATCCCCTATGGGATACCACATTACAATTACTTGTCATGTCTCCTTGGACTCTTCTAGATCGTGAAAGTTTCTCAAGCTTTCTTTGTTTTTGATGACCTTCACAGTTTTGAGGAGTATTGTCCGATGGTTTGTAGAATGTCCCTCAATTGGGATTTGTATGGTGTTTTTCTCCATATGGGTTTTGGGGAGTGGGGCCAGAGAAGTGAAGTTCCATTTTCATCATATCATACCCAGGGTACAAATTATCAACATGACTTAACATTGTTAATGTTGACGTTGATTGCTTGGCTAAGGTGGTAGTTGTGAGGAATCCCTACTGTAAAATTTCATTTTTCCTTTCTCAATCCATGCTGTTCTCTTTGGAAGGAAGTCACTATGCCTAGCCCACACTTGAGGAGTGTGGTGTTATGCTGTACCTCCCCCAGATCAAGGAATCTACATAAATTATTTGGAATTCTCCTGCATGGGGATTTGTTTCTTCTCCCGTTTTAAAATTTATTTAATAATGTATTTATATCAGTAGGGACTCATAGTTGTTTATTTATACTTTGAGTTATAATATATACTACTATATTAATTTTGTTGCTCAAATTGTTCCATCTTTGACCATTAGGAGCTCTTTCAGTGGACTCCTATGTCCCTTTGATATACACCCATCTTCCTCTTTTCCTCCCTCCCTCCCTTCCTTCCTTTCTCACAATTTCCCTACTTTCTAGCATTACATGATGCTCCAGGCTCATCTTGTATATTTCCTGCCCCAGTCCTAAAAAAACATTTCTCCAAGGAGCCCTGGTTTCTCTTAATAGAGAATGGTATTAGAAACCAAGATCTGAGTGCCAGTGTGCTCATTGCTACTAGAGAGCCATTGCTTCTAGCCCTGTCAGTTGAGAGAGCAAGGAATTATATATTTGTATACTAACCTGTATATATACACATACCTATAAATAGTTCTTAAACAGTTAGATATATCCATCTGTATCCTTATTAAGCTAAACATGAGTTCATTTAGATGTCTCCAACTCTCAGTCATTACCGCATGGATCATTCTATGATCTTCACTTGTTTATCTGTAGCTTATACTCCATCAGTAAGAAACTTGGCTCTCACCTTCCACCATTCATTTACATAATTGTTCAATGCCAGTATCCATGTATGATGGTTTCAGACTTGTTAACATATATCCCTGTCGGAAAATACTATATAAACTAGTGTACAGTGCTTATGTGCATTTCCTTTTGCTTTTAGTCCTACAGATTCCACTCATTTCCAAAGTTACTTGATCAGCACCTTTTTTTCCCACTTGCTTTGGTGAGGTAGTTTCATACATTTGTAATTCAGTTAGATTCTTTTGTTATGGTCTGCATTTCATCCCGGGATCCCACAAACTAAAGGATTTAAAAAAAATTTTGCGATACGTTAAGGCTCACTCTTTCTGCTGTAAAGTTCCACGGGTCTTAACATAGTGTCATGTATCCATCATTATAGTACCATTAGAATAGTTTTACTTCCCTAAAAAATCCCCTGTACTTCACCTTTTCAGCACTCTATCTCATCCTGAACCACTGGCAACCACAGATCTATTTACTGTGCCTATAGTTTTACCTTTTGCAGACTGTCATAGAAATGTGTCCACATAATATGTATAACCTTTTAAGATTGGCTTCAACTTGCATTTGAGTCATTCATGTCTTCGCATGATTTGATAGCTTATTCCTTTTTATTACTGAATAGTATTCTATTGTATGGATGTACAGAGTTTTGTTTATCCATTCACCTATCCAAGGACATCTTGGTTGCTTCCAGTTTGAGGCAATTATGAATAAAGTTGCTATAAACATTTGAATGCAAGTTTTTATGTGAATATAAGTTTTGAATTCTGTTGGGTAATAGTTGGAAGTATAATTGGTAGATTGGTACTGTAAGACTATATTTAGCTTTGTAAGAAACTGAGAAACTGTCTCCCAAAGTGGCGGTGCAGTCCCACCAACAATGAATGAGAGTTCCTCTGCATTCTTGCCAGCAATTGATATTTTCAGTTTTATTTGGATTTTGACATTCAAATATCTAAGATGTGGTATCTCATTGCTGCATTAATTTGCATTTTCCTAATGGCATATGGGCATCTTTTAATGTTTTCATTTGCCATCTGTATATGTACTTTGTTGGGGTGTCTCTTCAGATATTATGTCCATTTTAATTTTGTTTTTTGCTTGTTGTTGAATTTTAAGATTTTTCTGTGTATTTTGGGAAATGTTTTGCAAATATTTTCTCATAGCTCTGGCTTATCTTTTCATTCTCTTAACTGTGTCTTTTGCAGCACAGACATGTTAATTTTAATGAAGTCCAAGTTAGCAAGTTTTTTCTTTCCTGGAATATGCTGAGATGTTTATATCTAAAACTATCACTAAAGCCAAGATCATGTAGATTTTCTCCTGTGTTTCCTTCTAGAAGTTTTATGAGTTTTCACTTTACCATTGGACCTGTAATCCATTTTGAGTAAATTTTTTGTACAATTTGTAAGGTCTGTGTCTAGGTTCTTTTTTTATTTTTTGCATATGGATGTCCAATTATTCCAGCACCATTTGTTGAAAAAAGTCTGTCATTTCTCCATCAAATTGCCATTGGCCCTTTGTCAATAATCAGTTGACTATATTTGTTTGGCTCTATATACCATTCCATTTATCTATATATCTATTCTTTACCAAACCGTGCTGTCTTAATTTCTGTAGCATTATGGTTAGTCTTGAAAATTGAGTAATGTAAGTCCTCCAATTTATGCTTCTTCAGTATTGGTTGTTAAGTTTTAGATCCTTTACCTTTCCATGAAATTGTTAGAATCAGATTGTTGATATCTGCAAAATATCTCGCTAGGATATTGAATGAGATTGTGTTGAATATATAGGTCAAGATTTGGAGATATGTAATCCTATCAATATCAGATCTCTCAATCTGTTCCTTGCCTCTTCCAGATTCTGGTGGCTGCCGACATTGCTTGGATTGTGGTGGCATCACTCCAGTCTCTGCTTCTATGGTCATATAGCCTTTGAAGTGTGCTGAACACGTCAAGTTAAGGTAAGACTCGGCACCCAGTGAAGAGAATTTTTAGAACCTTTATTCAAGCGGCCAGGCTTGCCACCTTCTCAGTGGTGAGAGCCCCGAAGCAGGGTTTGAGTCTCTTTTTATACTCTTTTTACAGGAACCAAAACCAAGTTTTAGACAAAGGACTATGCAGGGGATTTTTCTTTGCATATTTGTTTTGGCTCATTGTGACCTAGCAACCAAGCAAGCAAGCACCAGATATACAGAAGCAGATATTTGCGGTTAGCTGCAGGTGGACTTATTCTAGTTTTGTTGATTTTGACCTAGTAACCAAACAAGCAAGCATAACCTTTCTCACGCTATTGGGGATGGTTCCCGGATTTGTACCGGGGAGAGTGACCTAAGTAATTTTTCATAACACTTTCTCCTCTTCTGTCTGTATCAAATATCCATCTGTATCTCTCTCTCTCTCTCTCTCTCTCTTTTTTAAGGATTGATTTATTTATTTACTTTTATCCACTATTATCCTCCATCCCCCTGTTTTTGCTGTTTCTGTGTCCATTCACTGGGCGAATCTATGTCCATTTCCTGCCCTTTCTTCTCATCCTTCTCCTCCTGTCTTCACTGGAATTCGATCCTTGGAACCTCTGATGTGGGAGAGAGTCGTCCTATCACCTGCGCCACCTTAGTTCTTGTTTTTTTGGTGCGTCTCGTCTTGGCTCTCCCTTGTGTCACTCTCCTGTTATGTCATCATCTTGCTGCATGGCTCGCGGGGCCCAGTGGTGCACCCAAACATGGGACCTGGTGGACCATGCGCCTTCTATATTTTTCTTTTTAAAATTTTTACAGGTAGATCCTGGGGATTGAACCCAGGTGCCTCCATATGGGAGACAGACGCCCAGCCATTTGAGCCACATCTGTCCCCCTGCATCTCTCTTATATGGACACCTGTGATTGCATTTATGACCTACCTGGATAATCCAGAATAATCTCTTCATCTCAATCCTTAACCTAATCATATCTTGCCATATAACATGATTCACACCTTCTGGGGAATAGGGCCGGATATCTTTGAGGCCATTATTCTGCCTACTATAACTCCTTTACAAAAAATTTTATTGGTTTCTATAGAGTTGATAATATACATTTTAAACTAACCTAGTTCCACTTTTAAATAACAATAGATGGCTTCACATGTAGATCAGATACTTTCTAACAGAGGGCTCCCAATTCCTCACAAATGTCCCTTGCAAGATTGCTGTCATTCATTTAATTTATTCATGCCCTATAATCACTCAATATATTGTTACTATTATTGATTTAACCATGCAATTATCTTTTAGTTAATTTATGAATAAAAATAAAGGAAAATATTTTACCTTACTTTATTTCTTTTCCAGTATTCATTCATTCTTTATGTAGATCCAAGTTTCTGATATTTATCATTTTCTTTCTTTCTGAAGAAATTCTTTTGACATTTATTCCAAGGCATGACTTCTGGTGACAAATTCCTTCAGTTTTGTCTAAACAGTCTTTATTTCTCCTTCATTTTTGAAGGATTTCACTGGATATGGAATTCTACATTGGTGTTTTTTTTCTTTCCGCTCTTTAAATATAGCATCCACTTTCTTCTTGTCTGCATGGTTTTTGATCAGAAGTCCACTATATTTCTTATCCTTGTTCTTCTTTAGGAAAGGTGTTTTGCTTCTGTAGCTTCTTTGAAGATTTTCTGTGTCATTGGTTTTCTGAAGTTTGCATATGATATACTTAGGTGCAGATATTTTGGTATTTATCATGGATGGTATTTACTGAACTTCCTGAATCTGTGGTTTGGTGTCTGTCATTAATTTTGGAAAGTTCTCAACCACTATCACTTTAAATATTTCTTTTACTGTGTTTTCTATTTCTGCTTCTTCTGGCATTCCACTTATATGTATGTTGTTCCTTTTGAAATTGTTCTACAATTCTTGGATATTGTTTTCTGTTTTTTTTTTTTTCTCTTTGCATTTTAGTTTGAGAAGTTTCTATTGACCTATCTTCAAGTTAACTGATGTTTTCAGCCATGTGCATTCTACTGATGAGCCCATCAAAGGCATGCTTCATTTCTTTGCCAGGTGCTTTTGATTCTTTTCCTTGAGTTTCCATCTCTTTGCTTACATTCTCACTTTCTCAATTAGAGAACTTAACATATTAATCATAGCAATTTTAAATTCCATTTCTGATAATTCTAATATTTGTTTGATATCTGAGTTGGGTCTGTTGGTTGCTTTGTCTTTTTTATGTTTCATTTTGGGCAAAAACAATTTTTTTTAATGAAGAGGTTTATAGTAATTTCTTAGGCAAAACTTTCAGTTTTCATCATTTCAAAGATTTAACACACATAATGCTAATTTATTTTATAAGTGCTCATTTAATGTTTTGCCATTTGAATAAAGCTCTTTTAAGAATTTTCATGTGTTAAATTTTTTCTAAATATGTATTTTTTTTGTTTTCATTTTTCCTATTTGTTTTTTTTTAAATTTCATACTGTGTTTTTTCTTGCCTTTGACATGCCTTCTAATTTTTTCATGTAATAAAAGGTGGCCATGCTGTATTGAGTAATAGAAATTGAGGTAAATAGGTTTTTAATGTAAGTATTTATGGTAATCTGGCTGTAGTTGGGCTTTCTTTATTGTTTGCTCTAGGTATAGTTGTCAGAGGTATCCTTGTTTTTTGTCTCCCCTCATGTCTTTAGGCTTACCTAATTAGTTCACTTCAGAGATATTCTGTGTCTTTTAGCTACAATCTGCTGTTGGTGTGGTGCTCAAGTGTGAGGGATACAGAGTGTTACATAATCTTCCAATTAAATCTCAGGTGTTTGGTGTGCCTGTATCTAGGTGTTGTGGCATTCACACGTGTTTCTCCAGTGGTGTAGCTTTCCCCTACTCCCTTCCCTAGATGCTGCATTCTCAATTTCCTTTAAGCTCTGACCTCTGTTGGATTTTCCCCCCTTAGGTGAGCCTGGAAGGCTAAGTAGGGCTGGAGTGAGAGGAATGCTTTTCCCTGAGCTGGGGTGTAGGTCTGGCAAATACTTTTCTTCTGAAAAGTAAGTTTCTGTTATGGAGAAATCTCTGGGCCTATTTCACAGTGATTACTCCTAGTCTCCCATTCCCAGCATCAGAAGGAGATTTTTCTAGAATTTTCAAAATGAAAACCTGGTGGGGTTCCTGGGGTTAAAACCTAGAAAAGTAGGCCTCCCCTTCCCAAGATTGAAATCCCCAGGAGATTCTAATTCTCAAGCTAGTCCATATTCAGCCTGCAGCAATTTTTGAAAATTATCATTTTAAGGTACCTACAAGTTTATGGCAACAGCAGCTTCTGTTCCAGATAAGCATATCTCAGCTATGAGTCTTAGATATACCTGTCTCTTTAAATTTTGCAGTGATGCTTTACCCTGAAACCTCAGTCATTTATTTTCAGTTTATTGCTTTCTCTTATTGTGAGGATGGGAGTGATAACTTCTAAATACTTTACATGTCAGATTTGAAACCAAATGTCTCCAGTTCTTTGCTTTTTAAATTTAAAAATTACCTTGCTAAGGTCTACCAAAAGATCTGCTGGAATTTGGTTGATATTTTAATTTATCAATCAGTCTAATCCATAAATATGGTATATCTCACTCTTTTTAAAAAACTTTAGGTCTTTTAAAAATTCAGCAATATTTTGTAGTTTTAGGTTACAGGTCTTATACTTATTTTGTTAACTTTATCCCTAAGTTTTTTTTCAGAATCTTGAAATTTATGGAAACATGTAAGAACCAACATATGGTTTTTCTTGAGGGAATGTTTCAAGAGTACTTGAAAAGAATCTATATTCTATAGTTATTAAGAATAGCATTCTAAAATTGTCAAGTATATAGAATTTCTGACAGTTTTATTCAAATCTTTTTCTGTAGTAATTTTTTTTCTACTTGTTCTATAATTTACTGAGGGGTGGGTATTAAAATCTCCTACTATGATTTTGTATTTTCCTATTTTCTCTTTCGTTCTGTGTATTTTCACTTCATGTATTTTGAAGCTGTGTTGTTATGTCTTCTTGATGCTTTGGCTCATTCATATTTATGAAATGTCTCTTTTAATATTTGCTAATTCTCCATGACGTGATATTTCTTTTATTCACTATTAATATAGCCTCATCAACTTTCTTATGCTTATTAATTCCAACCTATCCTTATCTTTTATTTAAAGTACGTTTAGTGTAAATCATTTGTTGTTGGATCTTGCTTTGTTTTTCCAGTCTGGAAATCTCTGACTTGTAATGGTTAGTCTATTAGTCTATTTATATTTAATGTATTTATTTATATGGCTGAATTTAAGTTCCCCACTATCATTTATTTGTTTTCTATTTGTCTCGTCTAGTCTCTGCCCCTTCTTTCCTGACTTTTTTAGAGAATCAATTACATGTTAGTATACCATTTTATCTCCTTTATTGAGCTATTGGGGTTTTTGCTATATCTCTTTGTATGTGTGTGTGTGGTTAATGGTTGATCTGCAGATTGCAAAGTTCATCTATAATGTATTATGGTCTATCATAAAGTAATATACTATATAATGAATAATGTCAGGACCTGATAATAATATAGTTCCATTTATCCCCTTTCTCCCTTTGTGCTTCTGTCATATGTTTCACTTTTACCTATGCTATAAACCCCATGATGCATTGTTATTGTATTTGCTTAAACAGTCAAGAATGTTTAAATAATTTAAAAAATATATACATATAAAAATAAAGTTAATAAAATGCCTTTTCTATTTACCCATATATTTACCCTTTCTCAAGCCTTTCATTCCTTTATGTAGATCCTGGCTATGGTGGTTTGGAACTTTATATACCCCAGAAAATAATATTCTTCAAGCTAATCCATTCCTGTGAGTGTAAACCTATTGTAAATAGGTTTTTATTAGATTAGATTTTTCAGTTAAGGAATAGCCCAGAATGTGTCTTAATCCTCTTAGTGGAGTCCTTTATAAACAGGATGAACACAGAGCGAGAAAGCCATGGAAGCAAGAAGCTGAAAGCAAGGAAACCTGGAAGAGAAGGGAGAGACTAGCAGACACTGCATGTGCCTTGTCATACGACAGAGCAGTCCAGAATCGTTGGCGGCTGGTCTTCGGGAAGGATGCTTTAATTTGGACATTTTTCTTAACCTAAAAACTGTAAGCTTGTAAGCTAATAAATGCCCATTATTAAATCAACGCATTTCATGGTATTTTCTTTGAGCAGTTTAGCAAACTAAAACACTGACGTCCAACTGTTTTCGTTTCTCTTTATTCTGAAGACCTTAGTTTAGCATTTCTTTTTGTGCAAATCTGCTGGAAGTGAATTATCTCAACTTTTGTTTGTTTGAAAGTGTATTTATTTTGCCTTTATTTAAGGATGTTTTCACTGGACACGGAATCCTAGGTTTTCTTCTTTCAGTGCTTTAAAGACGTTGTTCTGTTGTCTTCGGTCCTCCATTGTTTCTGATGGTGTCAACCTTCTCGTCATTACTCTGTGCGCAATGCCTGCTGCCCCCCAGCCACCTCAGAGATTTTAAGACCATCTCTTCATCTTTAGTCTTCAGTTGTTTGACTGTGATTAGACTTGGTGTAGTTTTCTTTCTGTTTTTCCTGCTTGGGATACTCTTAAGTTTCTTAGATCTGTAAACTCATGTTTTTCATCTATTTCAGATGACTTTCAGCCATTATCTCTTAATTTTTCCTTCTGTCCCTTTCTCTTTCTCTTCCCCTCCTGAGACCCAATTTACACAAAGGTTATATCCACATATCTTCGACACTCTGTTTCTTTTTATTTTTACTCTTATTTTCTCTTTACGTATCAGTTTGAATAATTTCTATGTTAGGTTTTCAAGTTCACTGCTCACTTCTGCTGCTGTGCCCAGCCTGCTGTTAAGCCCATGGAATGAATTATTAACCTGTGATAGAATACTTTTCCCTCTTAATTTCCTTTTTGTACTTTTTATAGTTTCTATCTCTCTGCTGAGGTGCTAGGTTTATTTAAATATGGCCATCTTTTCCACTAGTTCCTTTAATATTTTTACCTTGGAGCAACTTTAGGTCTGCTTCTATTGACATTTTCCTGTCTTGACTATGGGTTATATTATCTCGCCTCTTCATTTGTTTCATAAGTTTTTAATGTATGCTGTATCTCTCATATAAGGTATAGCAGATACTGAAATAAATTATATTTCCCCCACAAAAGGGCACACCTCTTCTTCTGTCATGTTTTTTTTTTTTTT